>JAVXUM010012456.1:0-10099 GCA_035590655.1 Pouteria glomerata | reverse complement strand
AGGATACAAATTATTGCATGTCAATCTATACATACATGGAGAGAGAGAAGACTATGAAAATAAAGCAAAAATAAAAATGCGTTTTAAGAACGCGATTACTCATCTGTTCCTAGTCAGAACCCGCCATTTCAAAACGTGGTTTTTCAGTTTAAAAAATCTTAAAATCGCGGTATTAAAATGTAATTTTTAAATATCAGTATTTTTACAAATTGTTTTTCACTAATGACATATCCGAAAAAATTTCATAAAAGTTCCGTTAAAAAAAAAAAAAAGTCCAAAAAGATGCACACTGCACATAGCCTGCACGGCTGCAGTGTAGGCATATGTAGCAGGCAGCAGCCCACAGCCCTGCGCAGGCGAGAACCGGACCTGTCTAGAAAAAAAAAACCTGCATAACGGGGCAAAAAAAAAAAAGAAAAATGAAAGGGTCGGGTTAGCCGGGTTAGGTCTCTCTCGACCCAAGCCCTGACCAAGGGGTGTAGGATCGGGCTAGGGTCAGTGTACAGACGAGACGGGGCTTGGGCGTTTTCTGGTCGGGTCGACTTGACCCTTTTCCATCAATACTTTTTAGCCCCACCTGGAGTTATCCTAAGATGAGAAATTATTCACCTAAATAAAAAAATATGTTGACCTACATAAAAATTGTCATGTGTTTTATTTATTTACTAGTAAATACCTATGCAAAGTACAGACTATCCATCCCTCAATTTGTTTTTAAGATTTTTTTAATTTTTTTGTCTTGTTTTTATTAAAATTTATTTTTTAAAAGTTAGAAATTATTTGTGTCTAAAGATATATAAAAGTAATTTGATTTACAAATAACTCAAATATAAATTTGTAAAATAAACGTACATGAAAAATTGTAAAAATAATCTATATAATATTTAATAAACATGTAAAATTTTATTATTTATTACAAATACATATTTTAGAAAAAAATATTTTACAAAAAATGAGAAGAATAAACGATTGAGTTTTTAAAGAAGAATAAAAAATAATTCTAACCTATTAGTAAATTTAATAGTTAAAAATATCTCAAATCAAAATTTTTTAGTTTTTTTTTTTTTTCAAACTGTAGCATAAAAAATGAAAAAGTATATATATACAAAATTTTAAGTTACAAGTACATTAATATCAAATTTTCTCCAAAAAAAATTAAGTTTTTAATTTTTATTCTTTAAAATTAAATTTTTAAATAATATTATTTTTAATTGATGAGCATACAATTGTCAAATTAAAAGGTTGTATTTTATTAGATATGTATGTATTTAAAATTAATTATTATATAATAAATTAATTATTTTTATTGATTTTTTTGGATTTATTTAAAGTAAAAAATTTAGCTTAAAATATTTATAAAAAAGTAAAGGAGTGTATTTTTAATATAAAGTGACCGAAAAAATAACTAAAGTGTAAAAATATACGTATTTAAAATTAATTGTATAGTAAATTAATTATTTTATTTATTTATTTATATTTAGTTTATTTTAAAAAAAAAAGAATTTTCCCCCATCCAGTAAACAATTAACTTTTTTTTTAATCACAAATATCTCAAATTTTGACATAAAAACCGAAAAATGTATGTATTAAAATTTTAAATTTTTAAGTACATTAAAATTAATTTTTTTCCGTAAAAAACTTAAATTTGTAAAAAAATATTATTTCTAATTTGTCCATCCCTTAATTTGTTATTAAGGTTTTTTTTTTATTTTTTTAAACGTTAAAAATTACCTGTGTTTAAAGATATATAAATATAATTTGATATGCAAATAACTCAAATATAAATTTGTAAAATAAACATACATGAAAAATTTTAAATATAATCTATACGGTATTTAATAAACATGTAAAATTTTATTACTCATTACAAATACATATTTTAGAAAAAAATATTTTACAAAAAATGAGAAGAATAAACGATTGGGTTTTTAAAGAAGAATAAAAAATAATTCTAATCATTTAGTAAATTTAATAGTTAAAAATATCTCAAATCTTAATTTTGTTAGCTTTTTTTCTTCTCAAATTGTAGCATAAAGAGTGAAAAAGTATATATATTTAAAATTTTAAGTTTCAAATACATTAATATCGAATTTTCTCCAAAAAGAAAATTAAGTTTTTAATTTTTATTCTTTAAAATTAAAATTTTAAATAATATTATTTTTAATTGACATACACATAATTGTCAAATTAAAATATTGTATTTTATTAGATATGTATGTGTTTAAAATTAATTATTATATAATAAATTAATGATTTTTTTGGATTTAGTTTAAGTAAAAAATTTAGCTTAAAACATTTATAAAAAAGCAAGGGACTGTATTTTTAATATAAAATGATCGAAAAAATAATTAAAATGTAAAACTATATGAACTTGTAGTAGCCCGGGACCACTACCGCTAGTACGATATTGTCCGCTTTATTCCTTCGGGTCTCTCCCCGGCAAGTCCTTACAGTTTTGTTCTTGGTGAGAGCTACCCCAGTGCCCCCAAAATACGTCGCACTAGGGAGAGGTATCCCCATTCTTTATTAGGCGTGGTTCATTCTCCTCCCCAATCGATGTGGGATCGTTACAATCCACCCCCCATAGAGAGCCTAGCGTCCTCGCTGGCATACTAATTCGACACCAGCTCTGATACCACTGTAGCAGTCAGGGACCACCACCGCTAGTATGATATTGTCCACTTTGACCCCTCGGGTCTATCCCTGGCAAGCCCTCACGGTTTTGTTCTTGGCGGAGGCTACCCCAGTACCCCCCCAAAACGCGTCGCACTAGGGAGAGATATCCCCACCCTTTATTAGGCGTGGTTCGTTTTCTTCCCCAACCGATGTGAGATCGTTACAATGAATTGTCACGCCCCTAACTTAAATTGTCTGGGACGAACGGCATGGAAAAATAGGGACTAATAAAACCATTAAAACCCTGCACTAAGGTCAAGTCATAATACAATAGCATTCATCAGAGCAACTACATTCGTCTCTCATTCCCATATTAAATAAAAATACAATATATAACATCATACTCATTGGGACTCACAACTCGGGTAGCACAAATAAGATACAGCCGTTCAGTACAATATCAAATATCCTCTAGGTCAACCATTAGTCAACTCGACTCGGGATGCTCACTGCATTGCCTCCCTGTATCACCTACAATGAGGATCGGATGAGCTAACTAGCTCAGTAGGTAGGACAGTGCAGATGTACACCAGTGTACATATATATAACACACAATATATGCACCACAACATAATATAAATATGCATATCTCATGCAATGTAATGGAATGAAATGGCATGGCCATGCATCATATTTCTCCATCTACCCCTAACCTTATCCTGGGACGGGTGACACTTAGCAAGGCTTTCAGCCAAGACACGCGCGGCCACCAAGCACAACGTTTCAGCGCTAACGGCAAACGCATATATATATCTCATATTCCTGTTGAGAACCGAGTTACACCCCCTGCCCCTTCCGCTAAAGAACCGAGTTACATCTCTAGTCAGGCATCCACTATCTCAAGCAGGCAACCGGCTGCAGTCCGGAAAATATCCAATCCATGAATCTCATATTAACGTCCCAACTCCACGTGACTAAACTCTAGCCACGTTTATAAAATCTGTGGATTATCTGGTGTTATAACAATTTATTTTCTCAATTTTTTAATTTAATATATATAACAATTGTGCCTCGGCACGTTACAATCTATGGCTCTCTCGGCCAATCCATACATATCATTTCCACCGGATGAAACCACCCCAATCCCAATACACATGATATACTCAATCATGAAATTAATCATTTATCTCAATGTAAAAACATATTCACATCCATCGCTCGAATGTTTTGAAATCCATTTTATACATTAAAATCAACAATTATTGGATTCGGAGACCAAAACAAGCATCTGGAGACAAAAAGAAGCAAAATGGCATAAAACAGCTCTCGGCCATCTGGACGCTCCATCTGACTGTTCGGACGCTCGAAGCGACAGTCTAGACACCCGAGACCAGAAAGACGAGCTGGGTTGTTCCACTTCAACCCAACCTCAAATCCACTCAATTCAAGTCCCGATTCAACCCAAAACTCAACCAAAAACACTCACATACTTTCATATCACAATACTATAACTTCAATTTCAGAAAATATTTGAAAATATACAAGATCTATCAACATTTATGCATATATATACACATAACTATATATATATATACATATATATCACTTTTTCACATTTCATTAAAACATGCATATATATACATCAAAACGGTCCTTACGACGTCTAGAACTCAAATCTAACTCCCACCTACCTCGAATTTGAAGAGAAATGGAAAAAATCAAAGAAAATCACTTTGAACTCTGAACTTCAAACTTCGATTTCTTCCTCCTCGCTTTGAATCTCGTGAAACGGAGTACACCACGACGATCACCGCGTCAAGATGTCCCAAGATTGACCAACTTCAGGCCTTGAATATCTCTCTTTCCTCTCTTCTCTTCCCTCTTCTCTCTTCTCTCTTCTCTCTCTCTCTCTCTCTCTCTCTCTTTTTCTCTTCTGGGTCGATTGTAAACGAAAGCAAAAGGAAAACCGGGGAAGAAAGAAAAATAAAAAAAGAAAAGAAAAGATGCTTGGGCCCTTGGCCCACTTTGTCTAACCCAATATCACTTCGGGCTCAACCCAGCCCAGTAAAAATAAGAGAATCCATTTAAGCTCAGCTTAAATATTTTATTTATTCAAAATAATACAAAAATATCTCAAATTAAAATACCGGGTGTTACAATATTTAAAATTAATTGTATATTAAATTAATTATTTTTATTTATTTATTTATATTTAGTTTATTTAGAAAAAAGAATTTCCTCCATCCAGTAAATAATTAACTTTTTTTTTATCACAAATATCTCAAATTTCGACACAAAAAACGAAAAAGTGTATGTATTTAAAATTTTAAATTTTAAGTACATTAAAATCAAAATTTTTTCCCATAAAAAACTTAAATTTGTAAAAAATATTATTTCTAATTTGTCCATCCCTTAATTTGTTATTAAGGTTTTCTTTTTTTTTTTGGTCTTACTTTTATTAAAATTTATTTTTTTAAAACGTTAAAAATTACCTGTCTCTAAAGATGTATAAATATAATTTGATCTACAAATAACTCAAATATAAATTTGTAAAATAAACATACATGAAAAATTTTAAAAATAATCTATACGGTATTTAATAAACATGTAAAATTTTATTATTTATTACAAATACAAATTTCAGAAAAAATATTTTACAAAGATGAGAAGAATAAACGATTGGGTTTTTAAAGAAAAATAAAAAATAATTCTTACCATTGATTAAATTTAATAGTTCAAAATATCTTAAATCTAAATTTTTTAGCTTTTTTTTTTCTCAAATTGTAGCATAAAGAGTGAAAAGTATATATATTTAAAATTTTAAGTTTCAAGTACATTACAATTGAATTTTCTCCCAAAAAAATTAAATTTTCAATTTCTATTCTTTAAAATTAAATTTTTAAATAATATTATTTTTAATTGACACGCACACAATTATCAAATCAAAAGATTGTATTTTATTAGATATATATGTGTTTAAAATTAATTATTAATTAGTATATAATAAATTAATTATTTTTATTGATTTATTTGGATATAGTTTAAGTAAAACATTTAGCTTCAAACATTTATAAAAAGTTAAGAGAGTGTATTTTTAATATAAAGTGACTGAGAAAATAAATAAAGTGTAAAAATATATGTATTTAAAATTAATTATATAGTAAATTAATTAATTTTATTTATTTATTTATATTTAGCTTATTTAAAAAATACTTTCTCCATCCCGCAAACAATTAACTTTTTTTTATCACAAATATCTCAAATTTTGATACAAAAAATGAAAAAGTGTGTGTATTTAAAATTTTAAGTTTTAAGTACATAAAATCAAATTTTTCTAATTGACCCACAGACAACTGTTAAATCAAATGATTGTTTTCAAAATTAATTATTAAATTATTATGTAGTAAATTAATTATTTTTATTAATTTATTTAGATTTAGTTTAAATAAAAAATTTAGTTTCAAAATAATGGTAAAAAGGTAAAAAAGTGTATTTTTATGTAAAATAATTTAAAATATACGTGTTTACAATTAATTTAGTTTAATTATTAACTAAAATTAATTTAGTTTGCATTAAAAGAAGAAAAAAAGAAAAAATCTACCACTTTCTTTAAACCCCTGCCCAATAAAAATTTAGTTTAATTATTAACAAAAATTAATTATTAATTAATTTTGTCTGCCTTTAAAAATTAAACTAAATTATTATATAATAGTACTTGCAGGCTCCACGTCCCAACCGCCCCCAAAAGCCTCTCTCATCCTCACAGACTCCCCCCACCTGCGCTGCGCCTTTCACTCACAGCCGCGTGACACGTATATAATTATCAAATCAGTAGTTATGTTTTATTATATAGATATAATGAAACAGGACGTTTTTTTTGAAAGTATATCTCTCACAAACTAAGATTTAACAGTTAAGGATTATTTTTTCTTTCATTTAATAATTGAGATTATTTTTATATTTTGAATTTCTCAATCAATTCTTATTTTAGTAGATCTCACTATCATTTATGGCACCGTTTGGTGTTACAAAAAAATACAAACTTGATAAACCTCTATAAATATAAATTATGAGACTATAAAATTTAAAATTTTTATTCATTATATAAAATACGAGACATTACATTTTAGAAATTTATTCAAATTTATATAACTCCAAACACATCTTATTTTTACGATTTTAGATTTTCCTATATTTCAAGGGTGGAGTCAAAATTGCTAACTTAAATTCAGCCTAATTATGATTTTTAGAAAGTTCAACTTTTTAAATTAAAATACTATAATTTGTGTTTTCTTTTATTATGTATTTATCAAAAATTAATTAGAAAGAGAGAAACCAAAATATACGTAATAACTGTTAAGGTCTAAAGTTTTGGAAAATAAATTAAAATTCGTGGTTTTCATAGTTTTTTTGATTTAAATTTCTTGTCCAAAATATTAACTATATAAGAAACTTAATACTAATTTTATTCAAAGTGTAGTAGGCACGACTTATTGCTAGTACTATTATATAATGAAATAGTAGGGCTACGTTTGTTGCCCAGACAAGCACATGGGAATGGAGTAAAAATTTGTGGACCTTACCCCTATCAAGTGTTTGGTGGGAATGGTTGGTTAAGGGATATCTAATCCCACGAAATTGCCAGTGAAGCAAAATGTTGGATGTGTAATCTGACCGGGGTGGTGAGATTATTAATCCCCTACTTCCGGATTTGTTTCCCGACAAAATATAAAGATTCAAAATTATTTTCTTTCACATCATATATCAAATTACATCTTTTATCCCACTTTATATTCTATTAACCAAACACCAAAACAATAATCTCATATAAAAAAAAAAAACTAATCTCATATTATATCTAATCTCATATATTATCTTATAATATTACTTATTTCCCATCATCCAATCCCCCAAAACAAACATAGCCTAGGGGTATTGGTTAAAAATTGATAAAGCCAACCATTTGGTGAAATCTTTTAGTTCCTTCTATTAATGCTACTATTTAACTACTAATAATTACTCATAATTTACAAAAAGTGTATTAAGTAATTTTATTGTTATATTTTATTAATTTCCTTATATATCCTTTAATTTTTCACAACTTTTGTTTTGTATTTTCAAAATACTCATTAATTACTCACACTTTACTTAATTGTCATTGTTTATTAGTTGAAATAAATATCTTAACTCTTTTAATTTTTAATTATTTGCTTTTTCAATTTGGAGAAAATATAAAAAATAAAATAAAATAAAAAATAATAAGTATTTATGTCTCTCATACAAAGGGATGTAAACAGGTAAAAAACTAGTAAAAATTGTCTTACCCATTCTCATTTCAAACTAAAAATGAATCTCAAACCCATTAAACCTGTCTCATTTTGTCCCACTTGATAAAGTATAATACAGGACAAATTATGCAGATCATTGCCCGGTAAAGAATAAAAATAATTGAAGATAGCGATATAGATACCCAAGACAATAGAACATAAACAAAACCAGATATCCAAAACAAATTGACAATGTAACCAACCCTGCAATGACCAAATACTTTGTATATATTGTACCATCTGGTGAGCCGTATTGAAGTTTGTTTACTTACTTTGGTTAGAGGTTGGACTATTATTTTGCTGTGGTTGAGTTTGGACCAAACATTTGGTGTTACTTAGTGTAGGGATCTGGCACACGCACGACTGACCTCGTTCCGTACACATGGCTGGGGATTTGATGTCTCGTGTGCATATAGGAGGCTTCTTGTTATGCGCGTGACAAAGCTTGATTGCTTCTGTGCGACAGCTCTTTTTTCGTTCGTATGGCGTTGTCTAGATCTTTGTTGATAATTCCTACCTACCAACTTCTGCTTTATACATGTATGCGTATGCATCTATGGTTGATTGAATTAAAGTATTTCATGTGCTTTTTTAGATCCTTCTATGATCTTCTGTAGCTTTCTTTCCTTCACCTATGATCTCTTCTGTTGGCCTTGGGTTAGTTTTGAAATTATTGGTGTGTGTGTTTCTGAAACCGAGAGAGACTGAGATTGGTGAATTTGGGTTTATACCCTAACGAGTGGTTGTGAGTTGTGTGGTGACACTACGAGAAAAGAGAGTATAGGTGAGGAAACTTTTTGCGAGGAACTATATTTTCTTGCTAATAGTAGTATTTAGGCGAGGAAATTAATATTTCCTCGCTAATACTTTGAAAACTTTTTCCAACAACCAATTTTCTCATTAATAGTTATCTTTTGTGAAAGTTTTCAGATTCCCTCGCTATATAGTTGAAAATATGGCAGCAAAAAAAAAGGACGAGCGCAGGGAAGAGTTTGTGGACTACTATAGGCGAGGAAATATATTTTCCTCGCTAAAACTGTGGTATAGGTGAGGAAAAAACTATTTACTCGTTAATAGTAAAACAACTTTTTAATTATAGGTGAGGAAATTCATTTTCCTTTCTAAAACTCTGGTATAGGCGAGGAAAAAATGGTTTCCTTGCTAATACTTAAATTATACGCGAGGAAATTTATTTTCCTCCCTAAAACTCTGGTATAGGCGAGGATAAACCTATTTCCTCGCTAGACGAGGCGATGTGGTTTTCTCGTTAATAACGTTTAGTCATATACGTTTAGTTTTTTATTTTGCTGAAACATTTTTTAGACTATAGGCGAGGAAATTTGAAGTCCTCGCTAATAGTGATGTATAGGCAAGGAAATCTCATTTTCCTGGCTAATAATAAGAAGATTGATTATAGGTGAGGAAAAGTTTTCTCGTTATAGGCGTAGTATAAGCGAGGAAGTTAAGTTTCCTCGCTAATAGTTAAGTATATTTCCTCACTAATAGTACTTGAACTTTTTTTTTGAGATGATTCTTTTTAACAATACACTTTCCTTGTTGTTGTCCCTATATCCGTTTTGGGGAGAAAAAGTTTTTTCATACCCATCCTCGCTACATAATGAATTTATCGTCCTTGTTTCTGTTTACTTCCAAAACATACTAATTATTATAAATTATATGTGATATATATAATAAATATTAAAAATTATTCTAAATATTATATCTATAAAATTTATATTTTATATATATATTAAATAAAAATTAAAAAAAAAAATATATATATATAAATTATTATATAAGCATTTAAAGAGGTATAGATAGGATGGAGTAGATATCATCATATCCATTCAAGTAAAATCTCAACACTTATCCCCGTTCATACTATTAGTATCCTGATACATTCCCCAAACAGGACGGGTAAGCCAAGTACTCACTGGGTATAGTTAATTTTAACAACCCTATTGGCACTTCACATATATATTACATATGTATTACGTTCTTATAATGGGACTTTTTGTGCAAAAACTCAATTCAATACATAATTATAATACTATAAATACTTTATTTTGTAATATAATTTTTTTTTAACTAACATATATAGAAAGCAACTTACCAATCTTTTTAGATTTTTTAATAAGTGGGGAGATAATTACATT
>JAVXUM010012437.1:0-10100 GCA_035590655.1 Pouteria glomerata | reverse complement strand
ACAAAAAAACGAAAACAGATTTTAACAAACATATTTTTGTTGTAAATTTTCAAAATTTTGAAAACTAAAACAGAAAAATAGAAAACTGAAACGTTACCAAACGGGGCCAAAATATTCTAGTTTCGTCCCTGATGTCGAACATTGCGCCAGTGGTAATAAAATGACATATTTTTTCCAACACTATATTTTAATTGTGAAATTTCCGTAAGCAAGGGGAGGAAGAAAACAATAAAAGGAAAAAAAAAAAAATGGGTTTGTGTCTTGGCCCACTACCCAAGCCTAATCAAAACTTTAGGTACAATTCATATCAGGAAAATAAAGTAAATTCAACTATACTACCAATTTCTTAAATCTAAATATTAAACTAGTTTAAAATTGTAAATAATGCGAAAAGTAAAAAACGGACATCACGTGTGTATGAATAAAATTAATTCGTTTTTATGTATACAGAACTATTTTTCTTACTCAGAACTCATCATAGTACCCGAGCTACAAATATACCATGATATAATTTGAATGTGACGAACATTACTCAATAAAAACTTTTTTAGTTATTTGGGTACAATTTTCACATTTTTAGACCACATTTATTTGTCGGATGTAAGGATAGGATTGTAAAATTTATAATATACATGTAGATAAATTTAAAAACATCAAAGACATATATTTAACAATACGAAAGCGTACCCATTTATTCCATAATTTTTAAATGCATGCTTAAATATAAGTAAAAATGATCTTCAAGTTCAAGATGAACTTTGGCGACTATGAATCTTCCTTTCTATGCCCTAAGTTTGTATGACAGATTTTTCTATAGGTAAATTCTGTCTGTTTATGATAGAGAATAGACCTAACTATATATTTATAAGATAAACACTAGTTTCACTGGGTCCTCCCATAAAAAGCTTACATTAGACTCCTTAGACCCACACTATTAACTGTCTTACCACATAATTAATAATCCAATAGGTGTACAAAAGCGCAGTCCATATAGATCACTTATTTATTTTGCATATTCTATATTTCTTAACTTTAATCTTGAGTTCAATCCATTTTATTTAAAACCAAAATTCAATTAATATGCATACCCAATTTAAGAAAAATGCTAACATTCTCCCACTTGAGCAAATATTAATTGAAGTTATAATTTTGAAAATCTTTTAGAAAACAACTCTCGAATTAAAACTATAAAATCTGTACGTAGCCACATTTTTAAAAAATCAAGTCAAGAAACAACACGTAAAATAATTCTATCTAATAAGAAAGTTAATATCGAACCATAACTGTCATTACATTATTAATCAATATAAAACCAAGATATACTATGGGTTCATCTAAAATGATACGTCTCCTCTATCTCAAAAATCTTCTCATCGGTATTACTGGAATGGGCTCAACAGAATCAGGAGCTGGAACAGGTTCAAGAGCATTAGGTATATTAGGAATAGTTACATCAATCCCCAACTACTCATGATCAACATCCTCCACAACCATGGGTGTAACGCTATGCTAGATGGTTGACAACAGAATAGACATTATCTCGCTAGGTCTATCCTCATCAGTATGTGGTGATATCTCTAAATCAGTAGTATCAACCTCCAAGAACTATACCATCTAAGATTCAACAATTCTCGCAACCGGTATAAAACAGAAGAATCTGTATCCCTTAAAATGATCTGGATACCCAATGAAATAGCAACGAGTGGTTTCAGGGTCAATTTTCCTCTCAAAAGGATTATAAATCTTAAGGCTAACAATTCAAACACAGAAATAATCTTAAGGCTAACAATTTTCCACTAGACGACCGCAAACACAGAAATAATTAAGGCTAAGCTTTCTACCAGTGCACAATTCAAAAGTGGTTTTAGGATTAGATTTACTAAAAACTCTACTGGGAATGTATAAGGCAGTCTTAATGGCATCACCTCAAAGATATATAAGTAAGTTACTACTACTCATTATACTCCTCATCATATTTTTAAGTGTGTGGTTACGCCTTTCGGCCATATCATTTTGTTCAGGATTACCAAACATGGTATATCAGGCAACAATTCCACAGTCTTGTAAGTATTTGGCAAATGGTCCCATATGCTATCTAGTAACGTCATGTCTGCCATAGTACTCACTCTCACGGTTAGATCTAACAATCTTAATTCTTTTAGACAACTGATTTTCTACCTATGTTTTAAAAATTTTAAATTTTTTAAGTGCATCAAATTTTTCTTTAATTAAATATACAATCATAACGAGAAAAATCATTAATGAAAGTCAAAAAATATTTATTTTCACAGAATTTAGAGAAATAAGGTCCACTGATATTAGTGTAAATAACCTCTAAAAGGCAACCACTCCATATTCCACCTTCCTTATTGGTCTTGATATAGTTAACACAAGTGTCAAAGTCTTCAAAATCAAGTGGAATAAGAATGTCTTCTTTAATTAGCCTTTGAATTCTTACTTTAGAAATATGACCTAGACGCTTATGCCATAACATAGAAGACTGGTCTTTTATTCTGGGTCTCTTAAATACACCACTTTTAACATGGAATGAGGCATACTCATTACTTAGAGTCAATTTCAATCTATATAACTCATTAGACAAAAAACCATGGCCAATAATTTTGGAATTATAAAATAAATTAACCATACCATTTTTAAAATGAAAACCAAAACTAAATTTGTCCAAAGAAGAAATAGATATCAAATTCTATCTAAAAGACGGTACAAAAGTAGTGTTTTTCAAAATAAGTGAAAATCCAAACTCTAAGTTCAAAACAACTTCTCCTATAAACTCTACCCTAACTACTGTATTATCTCCTACTTTAAGCTTTACCTTGTTCTCACTTGACTTCCATTTGCTTTTGAACCCCTGTAAGGAAATAGTAACATGAACAGTTGCACCACTGTCAAACCACAAAGAATTTGATGGAACAGCAAGTAAATTAGATTCAAAACAAACTAAAACAAGTGAGTTACTTCCTCCTCGTTTCTTATTCAACTAGGCCTTATATTTGGCGCAATCCCTCTTCATGTGGCCCTCCTTATGACAAAAGTAACACTTAAAGGTCTTTTTAATATCAACATTTGGACCTAAAACATTATTAGTCTGACCCTGTCCTTCACTTTGCTCTTTGTTATCCTGATTTTATGAGCAATGTGAGTCGTAAGTTTCTTATGGTTTTTCTTCTAATCTTTCTTACCCTGCCCAAGATTGATCTTATGATAGGAGACAAATAAGGCAAACTTAGATTTTTCTTTCTTAAGCTTCTCATCCTCTAAGACATATCTGGAAATAAGGTCATCAATGATCCAAGATTCATTTTGGGCATTATAAACAGTTTTTATTTGGCTAATCTGGTGGTAGAGCATTAAGAGCACGGTAAACTATAAAGTCATCTGGAATAGTGACATTTAGACTTTTAAGTTTAGACTGGATAAAAACGAATTTAAAGATATATTTCATTACCCCAATTTGATCATACCTTAGACTCGTAAACTCATTTATAAAGGATCCAGCCTTGATCTTGTTGGATACACGGTATCTCTATCCTACAATATCAAAAATCTCTTTTGTATTGTTGGTTTCAGGTAAGCCATTTAAGAGGTGCTCAGAGATAGGCCTCTTTATGGTAAGGAAACTCAGCTGCCTTTCCCACTTAGCATGATATTCTTTCTCAACAGCAGTACTAGAAATCAGTGAGTTTAGCTGGTGCAGCCTCCCTTAAGGTTAAATTCACATCTACAATTCCTAAAACAAACTCAACATCCTACTTCCACTTTTATAATTCGAGCCATTCAATAGAATAACCGTCGTGGTATTATTATTAACTACAAAAAAAAACTATATATGCAAACACAAAAGGTAACAAATTAGCTGAATATGGGTCATAAACAATCTTTATATACTTTAAATTTAATCAAGCATAAAATAATAATACTAGAAATAGTCTGGTGCATCATTGTCATCTCCCCTTTGGGTAAAGAGTGCAACATGCTATAAGATTTCTCACGGCTAACTACAATGAGAATATTCAAATATTTAAAGGATTAGTCTCATTTGGGCAAACTAACCTTTTAAAAAAAGAATATTTTCAAGTCAGTTACCGAAAATCATTCATGTCATTAAAGCATGCAAAAATCCATTTGGGCAGGTGATTAGATGCAATAATATGGTGGATATTGTCATATTTTATATATCAATAGATGTACTTCTTTGAGCAAAAGCACCTATATCAATCTACAAATCTTTAATATGATATTCTTTTGTTTAAATTACCCTATGTTATTTTTACCATTTCTTTATCAAAAGATTATCCTCACAATCACATTCTTATGGGTATTTAAACATCCCAATATATCCAGTGATCTCATAAATAACATGTATGTTGCCAAAATTTGTGCTCAAAAAATTTCTATTGCAGAAATTCACATAAAACAATAAATTTAGGCCTTTTTTTTTTAATTTATTTAAGGGATAGTTCGTGAGAGAGTACGATATTCTATGGTGTTTAGAATGATAAAAAAAAATACTAGCCATAAAAAATCATTAAAATTGTGCATTGCATGATTTTCAAGAAACAAAAAAATTGCACATTTTGTCTAAAAAAAATACTAAACATGCTCCAAAAATTTTAAAAATAATATTTTAGAATCTTTATTAAAATACAATTTATAAAAAATTACATAAAATCTAAAACACCACACACTGGTGCTTCTATAAAATAATTGTACAACGAAATATTTTTTTTTATAATCAATAATGAAAAAAAAAATTCCTTTCATTTTCGGAAAGCAATCAATTACCTGGCGTCCGTTTGTTTCTAGAAGACAATCAATTGCCTGGTGTCCTCAAGGCATGAAAACCAAGACGACACTTTAACTGAAGATTGATTTTTTTTTTTTTTAAATCTTGTTGTCGGGGGTAATTCACGTCCCATCCAACATAGAAAAAGAAAATTTTTTTCTCCAGAAAAAAAATAAAGCAAGTTGAAGTCGTTCTGCTGAATTCCAGTGTAACACCCGGTATTTTAATTTGGGATATTTTTATATTATTTTGAATAAATAAAATATTTAAATTTAGTTTAAATGAATTATTATATTTTTACTAAGCCAAGTTGAGCCCAAAGTGATATTAGGTTGGATAAAGTGGGCCAAAGGTCCGACCATCTTTTCCGTTTCTTTTCTTCTCTTTTTCTTCTTCCGTTCCCTTTTTCGTTTTCTTTCCTTCCCGTTTCTGGTTCAGCCGACAAAGAGAGAGAAAAGGAAAGAGAAAATAGAGAAAGAAGAGAGAGAAAGAGGAGAGAGAGAGTTTTAGGGCAAAAGAATAGTTGATTCGAGGAATTTTTGACGTGGTGATTGTCATGGTGCAACCCGTTTCACGAGATTCGGAGCGAAAAGAAAGAAATTAGAGTTTGAAGTTCAGAGTTTAAAGCAGTTTTCTTCAATTTTCTCCATTTCTCTTCAGATTCGGGGTAGGTGAGACTTAGATTTGAGTTTTAGACGTCGTAGGGATCGTTTTGATGTATATATATGTGCATGTTTTGATGAGATGTGGAAGAAGTGATATATATGTGTGTATATATATAGTTCTATCTATATATATGCATAAACGTTGATAGATCTTGCATATTTTCGAGTAAATTCTGAAATTAAGGTTATAGAAACGTGATATAAAAGTATTTGAGTGTTTTTGGTTGAGTTTTGGGTTAAATCAGGACTTGGATTGGATGGATTTAAGGTTGGGTTGAAGTGGAACAACCCAGCCCGTATTTCTAGTCTCGGGCGTCTGGACGATCGCATCAGGCGTCCGAACGAGCCTGGGTAGCCTCTAGACGGTCGAAACCCACTTTGCGTGGGTTGGTTAGTTTTGAATCCCTGATGATTGTTTGAGGTCCCAAATATGTTTATATGCAATTTATAAGTGTTAAATAGATTTCAAATTATGGGTTAGACGAATGTGAATACGTTTTTATATTGAGTTAATGTTTAATTCCATGATTGAGCATATCATGTGCATTGGGAATGGGATGGTTTCATCCGGTGAAAATGGTGTGTACGGATTGGCCGAGAGTGCCATAGATTGTGACGTGCCGAGGCACGAGTGTTATATGTACTGATTTGATTAAATTGAGAAAATAGGTTTTTATAACACCGGATAATCCCCAGATTATGTGAACGTGACTAGAGTTTAGTCATGTGGAGTTGGGACGTTAATATGAAATTTATGGATTGGATATTTTCCAGAACTGCAGCCGATTGCCTGCTTGAGATAGCGGATGCCTGCCTGAGATAAGTGGATTCCCGACTAGAGGTGTAATTCGGTTCTCTAGTGGAAGGGCCAGATGGTGTAACTTCGGAGCTCCTGAATCTTACACCTGTGGGGTTGTAACTCTGTTCCCCACAGGAACATGAGATATATATATGCGTTTGCTGTAAGCGCTGAAACGGTGTGCTTGGTAACCGCGCGCGTCTTGGCTAAAAGCCTTGCTAAGTGTTACCTGTCCCAGGATAAAGTTGGGGGTAGATGGAGAAACAAGATGCATGGTCATGGCATTTCATTTCATTACATTGCATGAGATATGCATGTTTATCTTATGTGGTTATGTATATATTATGTGTTATGTATGTACACCGGTGCACACTTGCACTGTCTTACCTACTGGGCTAGTTAGCTCATCTCATTCATATTGCAAGTGATACAGGGAGGCAAAGCAGTGAGCATCCCGAGTTGAGTTAACCGATGGTTTGACCTAAGGAATATTTTATATTTTATGAGATTATAGTATTGTATTTGTGCGACCCGATTGTGGGTCTCATTGATTATGATGATATATGTTGTATTTTTATTGAATATAGGAATGGGGGACGAATGTAGTTGCTCTGATGAATGTTATTATATTATGACTTGACCTTGGTACAAGGTTTTATTTGTTTTTATTAGTCTCTATTTTTCCATGCCGTCTGTCCTGGACAAATTAAGTTAAGGGCGTGACATCTAGTTTCAGATTTTGATGATTTAATAATTTTTTTCAAATTAAATCATTCAAAATCTCGAATTTAAATTAAAAAAAAATAAGAATGAATATACAAATTAATTGATTTAGGGTCCCAAAACCATATACAGCAGCTATGATACCACATGTAAAATTTATAATATACATATATATGAATTTAGAAACATCAAAGACATATATTTAATAATGTAGAAGCGTACCCATTTATTCTATGATCTTCGAATGTAAGTTTAAATATAAGCAAAAAGGATATTCAAGTTCAAGATGAACTTTTGCGGTTATGAATCTTCCTTTCTATTCCCCAGGTCTGTATGAATGATTTGCTAAAAGTGAATTCTGTCTGTCTACGATAGCGAGGAAACCTAATCATATATTTATATAATAAACCCTAACCTCACTAAACCCTCCCATAAAAAGCCTATAGTGGGCTCCTTAAGCCTACATTGGACTCTTTAGGCCAACACTATTAATCGTCTAACCACATAATTAATAATTTAATAGTTGTACAAAAACTTAATTCATATGGATCACTTTTTTATTGGACCTATTTTATATGTCTCAACTTTAAATCTTGAGTTCAACCCGTTTTCTTTAAAACTAAAATTCAATTAATGTGTACGCTCAACTTAAAAAAAAAAAAAAAATGCTAATAAGCATAACTTTAGTTATCCGGAGAGACTCACAAAAAAAAATGTTTAGTATGGGATAAATATTGTGGGAGATGTTATCTCGCTCACTTCGTGGATTAGAAAACCCATGGAGGTGTGGTATTATTTATACTTCACATCCGAATTTGTTTCCTCACAAAATCTAAAGATTCAAAATTATTTTCTGTCATATCACTTATTAAATCACATCTTTTATCTAATTTTATATCTCACCAACGAAATACCAAAAAAATAATCTCATATAAAAAAATGAATCATATATTATATCAAATTTCATATATTATCTCATAATATTACTTATACCCTATCATTTAATTTCTCAAATCAAACAGTGTCTTAGTATAAAAAATATTGGCTCGTGGATGAGTGAGTTAAGGCTCCTCTGTTACTGGCTTACCATGCAAGTGCAAATTCAACCAACCAAACTTGCAAGGCATCCAAAGCCCACAGGCCTTTGCCGTCTCCTTACGCTACTTTGGCATTTCAATTTGCTCGTACATACATCCATCATCATCAACTCATGCCAGCCACCAACTATAAGTGGAAATAGTAGTCTTTTGATTGCAATTAGACAATTTCTAGGACCAAACTCCTCGTAATAAATGTTTAGAATATCCTTCTATAATAGTCAATTATAATTCTAATCAAATCATAATTATGTTGAAGCCAATCATAGTTCACATTGGGGCGTGCATTGAATTATTCTGTTCGTTTTTGAAATATGAGCTAAAGTTTTCAATTTATAAAAAATGGAACCAACCTAATTGAAGAAAAGATTCGATTAATTCAGTTCAATCTTTAAAAAATTTAGCTACCATTTGATTTTTATTTTTATTTTTTATTTTTATTTTCTATTTTCTGCTTTATGTGTTTTATGTTTTAAAATTTTTAAAATAAGAAAAATAGAAAAACACATTTGTATTGATATTTTTATTTCCTTTATTTTGAAATTTTTCTTACTTTAGATTGAAAATACTCAAAATGACTTTGTATCATTTTGCGTTTCATGTGTAAAATTATTTTTTATTTTCTAAAATAGATTTTAAAAATGCAAATAACAAAATACGTTTTAAACTATTCTTCTTGTTATCAAAAATACAAAAATAGAAAATAGATTCAAACAAGTATACTAAATGACACTTTAAAATTCACTTGGAGATTTTATTTAATGAGATGATTTTAATTTATAAAAAAAAAAATGAAACCAACCTAATTAAATAAAAGATTAGATCAATTTGGTTGGATTTTCAAAAAGTTCAATTTAAAGTTCACCCGATTTTAGCTTATTTATATTAATATATTGTTTTATATAATTCAAATATTTTCAATCGATTCGGCTTTAGTTATTTATACGTCAAATTAAAATGAATAATTAATAAAATTAACCACACCAATTTCATTGGAGGTATTTGGAATGATAAAAAGTAAGATAATATGAGATAAGTTGTGTATTCATAATTCGTACAGTAAAATAAAAAGTGAATAAATTTAAAAAAAAAAATTCTCTTCTTCAAACACACCCTAAATTTAAATGATTTGGTTGGGAATCGAAATGCAATCCCCCTAATTTGAAATATCTTCTGCTGCATACTTTGACTAGAAATCTATACTAGAATACTAAAATAATGCAATTTCTCTATTATCCTCTCTTTCACCCTTATTCTACGTTACTCTCCATTCTTATTTTTCTTCTTTGACAAAATTTTGATTTTATTTTTGAAACAAAATGAATAATAATAAAATCTTGCATTAAAAGGAAGTCAAAAAACAAAAATCAAAAAAAGAAAACCAAAAGTCACGGGCACTCTTCCTTTTCAAATTTTCCCTCTCTATATCACACTAATCCACTCTCCCTCATCAGTTAAAAACTTACACTAAAAGGGAGTCAAAAAAAAATTAAAAATCAAACTGTCACTCTTCTTTTCAATTTCCTTTTGTCTATATCACACTAACTCACTACCATCTATCGTTTTTTAATACGAAAAACTCTTTGTTTAGCCATCATTTTTAATATGAAAAATCTTGGTTTCATTTTCTTTGTAAGCCTAAACTTACTTTTCTTTTTGATTTTCTATTTTAAAATTTTCCCTCTCTCAAACTCTTTCAAATTTTTAAAATTTTTTCAATCGATGAAAGAATAAAGATTCCAACTTGAGTTCACAACAATAGGTATCAAATAGTTTTGCTGCATACTTTGACTAGAAATTGGTACTAAAGTTATGTTTGCAATCTTCAAAAAAATAACTTTTAATGACTTTAATTTTTTGACTTTTTTTCAAAATTGATGACTAAAAATTAAAATTAATCTCTTATATTTTTAACATTTTTCAAATCATAAAAGAGAATATGTAACGCCCCGTATTTTATTTTGGTATATTTTTGTATTATTTCTGAGAAAATGAAATAATTAAAATGAGTT
>JAVXUM010012430.1:0-10100 GCA_035590655.1 Pouteria glomerata | reverse complement strand
TTTTGCACGGACATTTACTATATAATAAAACATATCTCCTGGACATGATATATATGTGCGTGGCACACATTTGGAGCGTTTTGGGAGGAGGCAGGTAGCTGCGGGTAGCTTTCACAGTTGTGTGCATGTCAATTAAAAATAAAATTATTTAAAATTTTAATTTTTTTTTTAAGAAAATTCAATTTTAATGTACTTAAAACTTAAAATTCTTTTAGGCTACAATTTGATATATTTGAGATTAAAAAAAAAAAAAACTAAAAAATTTAAATTTGAAATATTTTTAACTATTGAATTTACTCAATGGTTAAAATTATTTTTTATTTTTTTTAAAAACCCAATCATTTACTCTTCTCATTTTTTGTTAAATATTTTTTTTTCTATAATTTGTGTTTGTAATAAATAATAAAATTTTATATATTTATTAAATACCGTATTAATTATTTTTACAATTTTTCACGTATGTTTATTGTACAAATTTATATTTGAGTTATATACAGACTAAATTATATTTATATACCTTTAGGCACAGATAATTTTTAACTTTTGAAAAAAATAAATTTTAATAAAAATAAGACAAAAAAATTAAAAAAATCTTAAAAATAAATTGAAGGATAGATAATCTGTATTTTGCACGGACATTTACTATATAATAAAACATATCTCCTGGACATGATATATATGTGCGTGGCACACATTTGGAGCATTTTGAGAGGAGGCGGGTAGCTGTGGCAGAAGGGAATGATTGCCTCTTGGGGGAGGAAGATTTAGATGTAATAAAAAATTGAGAAAAGTATGAAAATAATTTTTTAAAACAACACGTGATAAAATTTTATAAAATTTTTTGGTACAAATATTAGTCAGAATTTTTAAAAAATTTATCAAAATTCATTAAAACAGATTTTGATAGATTTAATTATTTTAAAGTTTAAAAAGGTGAAAACTTTTGAAGTTTTTTTTAAATTTTTTGAATTCTTTTAGATTTTAAACACGTCAAATTATATTTTTGTGCCTCTTCAGAAATTTTTTTAAATTAGCTAAATAAGAATAATTTATTTATTGTATAATTAATTTTACATACTTATACATTTACATTTTACTTATCTTTTTTGTCACTTTATATAAAAATATATACTTTCTTACTTTTTATAAATATTTTTAGGTTAAATTTTTTATTTAAAATAAATTCAAATAACTAATTTACTATATAATAATTAATAATTAATTTTATAAAAATAACATTTTGATTTGACAGTTATATGCCTGTTAATTAAAATAATATTCTTTAAAAATTAATTTTAAAGAATAAAAATTTAAATTAAAAATTTAATTTTTTTACTAAAAAATTTAATTTAAATATACTTAAAACTTAAAATTTTAAATACATACATTTTTTCACTTTTTGTGTCAAAATTTGAGATTTTTGTGATAAAAAAAGCAAATTATTTGTTAGATGGAGAAAATTCTTTTTTTTTAAATAAGCCAAATTTTTTATTTAAAATAAATATAAATAAATAAATAAAATAGTTAATTTGCTCTGTAATTAATTTTAAATACGTATACATTTACATTTTAGTTACCTTTTCGGTCAATTTACAAAAAAATGTATTCTCCTATTTTTTTGTAAATGTTTTTCTTTGAAAACCCAATCATTTACTTTTCTCATTTTTTGTTAAAAATTTTTTCTAAAATTTGTATTTGTAATAAATAATGAAATTTTACATGTTTACTAAATACCGTATAGATTATTTTTACAGTTTTTCATGTATGTTTATTTTACAAATGTATATTTGAATTATTTACAGATTAAATTATATTTATATACTTTTAGGCATAGATAATTTTAAAAATTAAAAAAAATAAATTTTAATAAAAACAAGTTAAAAAAAGTTAAAAAAAATCTTATAAATAAATTAAGGGATGAACAATCCGTGTTTTGCACGGGTATTTACTAGTATTAAATAAGCTTCGACGCCATCAGCACCCAATTTGAAATGACTGAGATATTTTGGGGGTGTTTGGTGTGATGAAAAATAACGAAAAATAGTGAAAAATGTGGTTTGAGTAATATTTAGATATTTGGTGACAAATCATGTTTTTCAGAGATAAATAGTAAAAAATATTAATTTTAGCAGAGAAATCTGTTGGAACGGTTTTGAAATCCGTCAGAACAGTTTTTAAATTTCTTCAAAAAATATTAACAATGGGTCTTGTTTAATAACTTGGATAACAGTGGTCACATTAAAAAAAAAATTATAATTATTTGATTAATCGAACTTGAGTTATCTAATTTTTTTTAGAGTTATAATAGGTGCGAATGTGTAAAAAGTATTAAAAAAATTTAAAAATTTTAAAAATTTTTTAAAATTTTTCAAAATTTTTTTACTATGACAAATAACCCTTTGTCACTTACAGTGTAGCGAGGCTTCATAGTGCTGACTGATGATAGAGCAGCTAACCAAGGTTCGAAAAAAGTGGACAATCACGATTAGACGGCACCAACAACAATCGTGGCTAAGCGCCACTCGTTTTAGTTATGCGCGATCCAGTAAGAAAAGGAGTGACTGATTAAAATTTAATAGTTGAGTTTATTTTAGTATTTTTTTAATTAAAAAATATTTAAATATATTTCAATTATTAAATTTTAATTTAACAATTTAAAAAATTAATATTACGCGTCTTATATCACATTCGACAATAACTCTTAAAATTCCTCTAATGGTAGTCTCCAATTAAAAGTACCGGGTGAATTTGGTAATTAAAAAAAAAAGAAAAAGTTTTAATAATTTTTGACATTTGATAATATTTTAAAAATTGTTAATTTTTTTAACTTTTTTACTAAAATTCAAATATTTTTAAATATTTTTTATTTTTTTAATTAATTCAATTTAATTCTTAATTTAAATATGTATGTTAATTATAAAATTTTATTTATCAAATTCAATTAATTCATTAGTTTAAAATTAAATTAATTTTAAAAATAAATATTTTTAAACAAAATATAAAATTTTTAAAAATGTAGGTTTTAGATGTACTCATTGTGCCGACTTTCCACTCTCGTAAATATTTTTTTTTCTTTTTTTAATAGGTTATGATATATAAGGAGAGAGAGAAATATGGTAAAATTGTTAATAATAGATATTTACTTATTTGTAAGGTAATTAATTGGATATTTCAATTTTGTTTAATTTTTAATTATGTAAATTGTGAAAAATATGGAATAAATAGTAAAAAAACATTATTTATAAGTTAAGTGATTTAATTGAATGAATTTTATATTTAAAAATTAGATTTACTTGAGAGAAAGATAGATTGATTCTTTATTAAAGAGAGACAGAGAAAGAAAAAACAGAGATATAAGTCTTCGTGAAAGAGAGAAAAAAATAAAAATGAATATATAATGACGAGAAAAATTAATAATGGAAAGATAATTTGAAATAAAAGATAAAAATAATTTTATTAATATTTAAAAAAAAATTACATAAGCTTCGACATCATCTGCACCCAATTTGAAAATGACTCAGATATTTTGTTACCTGTACTGTGGCCAGGCTTCATCGTACTTAGGCTTAAATTGAGAAGCTAGCTAGTTAGTTTTTTTTGTATTTTAGAAGAAAAAAAATTAATTTTTTAATAGTTAATTTTTTTTTTATGGTAATTTGACAGTTTTGCCTTTATAAGAAGGTAAATTTAATAATTATAGAATAAGATAAAAAAAAATTAAATAATTAGTTAAAAAAAAGTTAAATTTCCAAACAGAACCTTATACTAACGATGAAGCAGCTAGACAAGGTTTGAAAAATGTGGACAATCACGATTGGACGGGACCAATAACAATCATGGTTAAGCGCCACTCGTTTTACTAATGCATGGTCCATAAGAAAAGGAGTGACTGATTAAAATTTAATAGTTGAGTTTATTTTAGTATTTTTTGACTAAAAAATACTTAAATATATTTCAATTATTAAATTTTAATTTAATAATTTAAAATATTAATATTACGCAACTAATATAAAATTCGACAATAACTCTTAAAATTCCTCTAATAGTAGTCTCCAATTAAAAGTACTGGGTGCATTTGGAAATTAAAAAAAAAAAGAAAAAGTTTTAATAATTTTTTGACATTTGATAATTTTTAAAAAATTTTTAATTTTTTTAACTTTTTTCTAAAATTCAAAAATTTTTAAATATTTTTATTTTTTAAATTAATTCAATTTAATTCTTAAATTTAAATATGTATGTTAATTATAAAATTTTATTTATCAGATTTAATTAACTCATTAGTTTAAAATTAAATTAATTTTAAAAATAAATATTTTTAAACAAAATATAAAATTTTTAAAATTGTAGGTTTTAGTTGTATTCATTGTGCCGACTTTCCACTCTCGTAAATATTTTTTTAATTTTTTTTAAAACGTTATGATAAATAAGGAGAGAGAGAAATATGGTAAAATTGTTGATGTGTTGGTGATAATTTCAAAAAATCTATAAAAGTGAATAAAAATCTTTAAAAATTATTCATTTTTATTTCATTACACGAATTATAAATTTATAATTTATCTTATTTTATTTCATTTTTTATCACTCTAAACGCATCTAGATTAAAGTAACAAAATAATTAAAGTAACCAAATATCTCAGTCATTTAAAATTTCAATCACATCTAAAAAAAATCTTATACTTCCCGTGATTCAAATCAACAGTCAAACTCCGGAAGAGGAGATGGCCTTAAGATCTCGACACATCTGGAATTACTTAGGTAGATGGGTCGGGGTGGCGACCCGCCACACACCTCGCTTTGCCTTTTGCAAGGGCTCACACTGATTCGGTCCAACTGATCCGAGCAATTCAAATATGGTCAGTACTCGTTTGACAAATTTTTCATTTATTATTTGATAACATCTATATAATAAAATAGATCAATTTACAAGACTTGTGTCTTGCATGACATTAGAGAAAAAGACAAGGCAAGGAGAGGGGAGAGGGGTTGTTCTACCTGGCGGAATGAGAGAAAAAAACAAGAGTGCGAGGATTGGTTTACATGAGTAGAAATATTTTTTTTTTAAATAAGTGAAATTTTTTATTTAAAATAATTAATAATTAATTTTAATTTTAATGAATTTATTATATAATAATTAATAATTAATTTTAAATACATTTACTTTTACTATTTGTGTCATCTATATAATAAGAAAGTTAAAAATTTTAAATTTGATATATTTTTAACTGTTAGATTTACTTACTAGTCAGAATTATTTATTTTCTCTACTTTAGTTGTTTTTTTTGTTATGTTATATAAAAATACATTCTCTTATTCTTTTTATATTTTGTTGAATGATTTTTTATAAATATTTTTTAAAACATATTTTATATAATTTTTTTTTATTTTTTCTCAAAAAAAAAAAAAAGAATACTTTGCACCGAATATAGAAGACTTGGCAAGCGTGTTTTTAGTCACGGGAGCCCTCTAGTTATTTGATAAAAAAACGCAGTCTGGGGTTGCTGGGCAGATGGTGTAGGAAAAGGCTTTGAAGCAAGGGCGCTACGGGCAGCCGACAAAGAGAGGCCCAACTTGCATCAAATGCCTCTGAAAAATATCTGCACAAAGTAGAGGCGGAAAAGCTCCCCCATGTCAAATCTGCAATCCGGCGATCACCATACATCACCAATGTATAATTTTTGAAAGATATTAAGTTGTAATAGATAAAAAATAAATAATGTTGATAATGCAGTCTCCTTCAGATGAGCAGCGAATGATTCAAATCAAATCTGGGTTGTCGGATTGCTGCCTGAACACCGATGTGGTGCCTGTCAAGGAGTCTCCGATACTTAAGTTAGCAACAGAAAGTTGAGAGATAATTTTGGCAGAATAACAGCTATACAAAAGATGAACCTGGGTGTTAGAAGCGATAGTACCTGTATATATAGAGATACCATGAACCTGTATGGAAGCCATGCATGGGAGTAGTGTAGAATCACAATAATCCTCCAAGTATGTTGTGCCACGTGTACTGTAAATACTCATGCAGATATTCTGTCATTAGCTCTGAAAACCGTTAGTGGGAGTGCGCCACCTAGTGGCGAGTATCACAGAATCTGTCAGAGAATAATTATATGATGTGAGCAATTTTGTCGATACATGTGGATCGTTCGTTGTTCTCGACCCTGTTTGGCAGGTAGATGGATCGGGTAAAATAAGAGATCTGTTAAGAGTCGACCGATCGGCGTTTCTTGTCGTATGAACCAATCGGGAAGATCGATCGGGTGCAGGTCGGTTGATCGACAAATCGGTCGGGGGTGTATGGTCGGTCGAGCAAGAGTTTATCGGGTGTAACCCTGGTCGGTCGGGCACACCCTATCATATGTAATATGTATAATGATGTGTTTGAAATGATTAAAAAAAAATAAGATAAAATAAAATAAAATGAAATAAGTTATAATTTCGTAATTCGTACGATAAAATAAAAAGTTAATAAGTTTTAAAAATTTTCATGACTTTTTACCTTTTTCAACATTTGTTATTACTCCAAACGGAGCCTAATTAACTATCATAAATATATAATTTAATTAATAAACTTTAATTTTATAAAAATAATTTAGACAAAAAAAGAAATATTTATAATAAAATGAGTAATAAATATCTTATAATAAACCATCAAAATCTAATAATAAATGAAAAATTTGGAGTTAATTGCCTTAACACCCTTGTACTTAAGTTCGTTTACACTTTTACCACTTTAACTTTAAAAATATGCACTAATAACTCATGTACTATACATAAAAGTGCAAAACAGATACCGTTCTGTTAAGTTGTAAAAAGTCACTTCTGCTCTCTACTGCAACTCCTTCAACGTTGACTGAAACTTTATGTGCTTTTAGATTCAAATCTAAGAATGAAGGGAGGTAATTACCCACAATCTCCAACTAAGAAGCACCCTAACAGTGACCATTTGTAGTCTGAAAATCCCTTGGTAGCGATCGAGCACCATTGTTACTGAAAGGGGAAGAGAAGAAGATGGGTTTAATTCAGAAAAATTTAACAAATGGGTTTGATTCAAATCTAAGAAGCACCTATGTTCGTTGGGAAGAAGATGGGTATATTTTTATTTGATTTTTTTTGCTCTGTTATATGCTAGCGTTAGATATACATACATATATATATATATAATAAAACACTAAAATTTCAAATATTTGACGCGACATTTATCTCTGTGTCATGAGCAAAGGAAGAGAAAGAGGAGGAAGGGGGCATGGGGAGAGAGAAAGAAGGGGAGGGGGTGGTTTCTGGCAGGGGGAGAGAGAAAGTGAGAAGGAAAATGAGGGGGTGGTTTTGGGAGTGAGGGGGCAAGTGGGCCTCATGAGTAATGGACGAAAGAGGGAGAAGGAGAGAGAGAAAGAGAGAGAGAGAGGAAGAGAGAGAAAAGAGAGGGGACGACTGGGTGATTAAGGAAGAGAGAGGGGGAGAGAGACAGAAGGAAGAGAGGGAGGGAGAGAAAAAATTTTTTTTGAATAAGTTAAATTTTTTATTTAAAATATTTAAAATAAATAAAATAAATAAAAAAATAATTAATTTACTATATAATTAATTTTAAATATATATATTTTTACATTTTAGTTATTTTTTCGGTCACTTTATATAAAACTACACTTTCTTATTCTTTTATAAATGTTTTCAAGCTAAATTTTTATTTAAATAAATACAAATAAATAAATCAAAATAATTAATTTACTATATAAGAATTAATAATTAATTTTAAATACATACATCTATATAATAAAACACAAAAATTTTAATTCGTTGACGTGACATTTGTCTTCGTGTCACGAACGGAGGAAGAAAGAGCGGAGGGAGAGGGCACGGGGGAGAGAGAGGGGGGTGGTTTCTAACAGGAGGAGATAGAAAGTGAGAAGGAGAGGGGTTGGTTTGGGGGAGTGAGGGGGCAGGTAGGCCCCATGAGTAAAGGAAAAAAGAGAGAGGGAAAGAAAGGGAGGAAGATATAGAGAGAGAATAGAGGAGGCGACTTGGTATGTAAAGAAAAGAAAAGGAGAGAGAGAGAGAGAAGAAATGGAGGGAGAGAAAAATTTTTTTTTAAATAAGTTAAATTTTTTATCTATACAATAAAACACAAAAATTTCAAATCTTTGACATGACATTTGTCTTCGTGTCACGAACGGAGGAAAAGAGAGAGGAATGAGGGGGCATGGGGAGAGAGAAAGAGGAGGAAAGGTGGTTTCTAGCAGGGCAATAGAGAAAGTGAGAGGGAGAGGGAGGGGTTGGTTTGGGGGAGTGAGGGGGCAGGTAAGTCCCATAAGTAAAGGAAGAGAGAGAGGGAAGAAGAGAGAGAGAGAAAAGAGGGAGCGGCTAGGTGGGTAAGGAAAAGACAGGGGGAGAGAGAGAAAAAGGAAAAGAGGGAAAAAGAAATTTTTTTTTTAAATAAGTTAAATTTTTTATTAAAAATAAATATAAATAAATAAAAAATTTATTAGTTTACTATATAATTAATTTTAAATATATATAGTTTTACACTTTAGTTATTTTTTCAGTCACTTTACATAAAAATACACTCTCTTATTATTTTATAAATGTTTTCAAGCTAAATTTTTTATTTAAATAAATACAAATAAATCAATCAAAATAATTAATTTACGATATAAGAATTAATAATTAATTTTAACTACATACATATTTAATAAAATACATAAATTTGATTTGACATTTTTCTGCGTGTCAATTAAAAATAATATTATTTAGAAATTTAATTTTAAAGAATAAAAATTTAATTTTTTATGGGAAAAATTCAATTACTATTTATTCATAAATCTTTTTAAGCTAAATTTTTTCATTTGAAATAAATACAAATAAATGAAAATAATTAATCTACTATATGATAATTAATAATTAATTTTAAATATAACTTTTTGATTTGACATTTGTGTGCATGTCAACTAAAACAAGATGAAAAAATTAAAACGAAAACCGTAAAATCAAATTTGGAGATAGATAGTCCGTGCATTACATGAGAATTTACTAAATTATTAAATTACTATATAATAATTAATAATTAATTTTAAATACATACATCTATTTAACAAAATACAACATTTTGCTTTAACAGTTTTTAACAGTTGTCTGCGTGTCAATTAAAAATAATATTCTTTAAAAATTTAATTTGAAAGAATAAACATTTATTTTTTTAAATTTTTAATGTCCTTAAAACTTAAAATTTTAAGTATATACACTTTTTCACTTTTTGTGTTAGAATTTGAGATAAAAAAAACTAATTGTTTATTAGATAGAGAAATTTTTTTTTAAATAAGCTAAATTTTTAATATAAATAAACAAAAAATAATTAATTGATTTACTATATAATTAAATTTGAATACGTATACTTTTACACTTTAGTTATTTTTTCGGTCACCTTGTATAAATATACACTCTCACATTTTTAAGCTAAATTTTTTATTTAAAATAAATTCAACTAATTAAATAAAAACAATTAATTTTCATATAAAATAATTAATAATTAATTTTGAATGCATACATCTATATAAAAAACTAAATTAAGGTATGGACAGTTTGTGTTTTACATGGATATTTGCTAGTGTATATATATAGCAACGGGAAGGTTAGGGAAGAAGACGAACCCAACGGCATTTTAGTCATTTCACTGTGAAATTTCAATCAACGTTTCAAACTGGTAGGTATGTAAGTCACGCGCAGTTAAATTTCACGGATTTGTTAGTTGTTGCATTTTTATGTATAGTACAAGAGTTATTAGTGCATACTTTTAAAATTGAGGGGATAAAAATGTAAACGGGCTTAGATATAAGAGTGTTAAGGTAATTAACCCAAAAATTTGTGACATAAATTAATTGGATATAAATAGCTGTTACCTTTATATAAAAAAACTTGCAAAAACAAGAAATTACAAAAAAGTAAAAAATAAAAAAAATACACTACTCGTGTTCATTTCGGACACCGTAAAACTTGTGACATTTGTTTCATAGGAAAGTTTAGTTTGATTCATATCAAGGATCGGTAATTATTTTTTTATTTTTTGAAATGAATTTTTGAAATGAATAATTTTGTGTTTTCTTATGAAT
>JAVXUM010012421.1:0-10101 GCA_035590655.1 Pouteria glomerata | reverse complement strand
ATTGTTTTTAAGATTACTGTTCATTATATTTGATTGTTTATGTATCTTCTTATTTTGTATCAATAAGGTTTTGGTTTCGTTGTTTTAAGTGAATTTTAGATTTCTGTACGTGAAATTACCGCTGGTATGTTGGGCTGCATCTACAGGTTAAACGCGTTCACGGATTTGGGCTGCCAGGACAGATGACTCGGGGGGGGGAGGGGAGGAAACAAAGAACACGCCAATTGAAATGACGCCTTCAGATTGAAACAAAGAACACGCTAATTGAAATGGCGTCTTCGGCCAAAGTGGAAGGCCCCAATTGAAATGACGACTTCAGGGGCAATAGCGAAATCGCAATATGATCCGGCGAGTTCAGAGGAGTTGCTACAGAACTCGCTATTTGAAATAGCGTTTTTTTGAATTTCCACCACGCGATTTGATCTAGCGTTTTCATTAGCGGTATTTTGCCAAATCTTTTCATCCGGGCTACAAACGCCATATATTTTTCTTAATTAATGGCAAAACAAAAAAAAAATTTGCAATTTTACAACCTCCAACGTAGCACAATTAAAAAATGAAATTAAATAAAAGTTTTCTAGTGCCTTGTTTATAAAAATACAGAGGCAAACAAATTTGAAGGTCCCTGATCGAAGCTTGGTCGTTGAAGTTCGATAATCTCTGCGACTGATACACTTGTCTTCTCTATCAGTCCATGATCGAAACGATTCACATTCATGTGCTCAACAATGTCACCTCAAATCCAGAGAACATTGAATACATGCTCAAAATTGGATTTGATAGTCATTCAAAAGGGAAACCATTCAACACAATCTTGGGAGATCTTTGAGGTAACGGCATATTCAACGTTGATGGCGATGCTTGGAAGGCTCAGAGGAAAATGGTGAGCCTTAAACTCAGCATTGTCTTGTACAATCGCACGAGGTTGAGATTATTAGCTTTGAGATCTACTCCAGGCTCTTCCGTCTCCTATCATCAGTTTTCGTTGAGAAGAACGCCCAATAGTTCTCGATTTATAAGGCATGTTCCAATGATTCTCGTTCAACAACGTATGTTGATTTCTCATTTGGGTTCGATCCTAGTTGTCTTGAACTATCATTACTTACTTTGGATTTTGCGACGGCGTTTGATATCGCATCAAAACTATTAGCAGAGTGAGCAATGACTGCCTTGATCTAGCCTATAGGGTTTCAAAATTGAAAAAATAAAAATAAAAATAGATCTTTAGGTTAAAAGTTGTAATATCCCGGAGTTTATTATGGATACAAATTCATGATTTTAAATATGTTTTTGGTGTGATATTATGTTAATGAAGTAGTATTACTCATTAGGAATGCCTTAGGGGTGAAAACTTTGAAAAAAATGAGTCAAATAGTGCAAAAATGGACATTTTGCCTTAGGGTAATACTGAATGGCGCCCATGGTTTTTGAGGGGCGCCTATAACCCACTGAGGGGCGCCCGTGGTAAAACCCTCCAGTTGTTCAATGAAATATATCTGAGAATCTAAGTTTTTTTAGCTCTCGGTGGGTGCCCATCTGAGTTAGGATGGGACGCCCGTGACATGTGAGGCACGCCACTTCTACAGAAAGTAATCTGTCAGATGAGTATGGCCTCAACAATACAAAGTATGGCTGGGGTCCTTTTTGTGACATGCTAGGGTATGGGGAGAGTTGATATCTGCTGACCAAGGGAAGAAAATAAATATATTTTCATATGTGAGTGAAAAAAAGAAAGAAAAAAAGAAATAGAAGGAGAAGAGAAAGAACAACCAGATGAGAAGAAGAAAGAAAGAATGAGGAGCTTGGAACAAGGAGAGGAGACCTAGAAAAACTTGTAGGAAGCTTAATTTTGGTGAGTTTCTCCTACTTTGATCAAACCCCAAATTATTTATAAGTTAATCTCTTAGAGTGTAACTTAGGGTTTTGTTTTTCTATGGTGTTATGGGTGATTTTGGATTAAGAAAGGAAGAGTTGAAGAAGGGAGAGTTGGAGCTATCAAAAGTTGGAAACCAAGTGTTCAAAGTTCACCAATTTCTTGCTTTTCTTTGCTCAAGTGAGGTAGGGAATTCTTGATTTCTTTTAGTATATATACACATGTAAGGGAGTAGGAAATGTGATTTTGCAAAAATGATCTAAAGTATTATAATATAAGAAGAAGAGAATTGAAGGAAAGATGTTTTAAGTGATTTTGTGTGAGTTTGAAACCTAGGTTATATCATAGATGGAATGTGGTTATGGAGATTAGTTTTTATTGATTTTGAGAACATTTTGGACATTATAATACCATTAGAAACTTTGTTTTAACTATATATAGGATGAGACAAATGTTTGGAACCTAGAACTTACATTTTTGAGTCAAACATAGAAGATAACTGTGCTGGGAAGCAGAGTGGTGCCCATGACGTATGTGGGGCACCCATGACAAACTATAGGGCGCCCGTGACTTATGTAGGGCGCCCGTGATCAACTGTGGGGCGCCCATGAATATTCAGAAAACTGAGATGTGAACCTATTTGCTTCATTTATTCCATAATTGACACATACTTTATTGCTAGCTTGTTAATCTAATTAATTTAAACTATAATAACATGATAATTATGTTATGAAAGGGATAATGAGATATTGCATGATTATCTACTACATTAAATTGAATGTTGATTGAGATATTGAAATTATTTGTCATATGGCTTAATGAGATGATGATTATGGCTAGTTCATGGCAAATGGAATATGAGCATGTTAAATGGAAACTTATGTGAAATTGTGATATTGGTTAATGTGTTGATGTTTTCTGATATTGATGTTAATGAAATGGCAATATTGATGAAATCATAATAAATGAGATTGTGGATATACGTTATTGGAACACAAGAGATGAGGAATGTGGAATTTATGGTAACCTAATAAGAACCCAAAATGGTTGAATGATGGATGATATGACGGGGTTATGGGGTACAGTATTTCCCTCGGGTTGAAAATCTCAGAATCTGTGCAGGGTTATGGTGTACATACCAGTGGGTTAGTAGCCCACAACATGTTGTCTTCGTTTATCATTTTCGTTAGGTGTTGGCTCATAAAAGACGATGTGTGTTATGTACCCATCCCAAATTGATTTGTTGATGGAAATATGAATGAAATAAAAGCAAGAATGGTTATGATATTTGAATCTTTTGTTGTGATGTTATTGAACATATGATTAATGAGCTTGATTTGTAAGTTTATTTGAAGTGGTGAATATTATGTTTCGATTGGATAAATGCTTATAATGATTTTACACATGGGTATTAATAGTATGAATCAAATGAACTGAATCGTTAGCAAATTTATTTACATAATGTATATGCCACTATGAAGTTACGTGAGCATAAGTGGACCAATGCTCACGTCCCTACAAACTTTGTTGCCTGTGTTAACCAGGAACATTAATGTGAGGGCATATGGGTTGTACTAAGATTGCATATGTATAAATCATCCAAGTCTTGGACCAAAATTTTTGCTTAGTGACTTTAAACATTCTTTTAGGATTGTAATAATATTGTTTAAAGAGAGCTATGCTATTCTTGGGTTATAAAGGCCGTTAGGCCTATGTGGAGTGTTAATACTGGTGATATGTTAGAATGGTGACCTGGCTTGGGTCTAGGTTTAAGTTACCTTATCTTTATTTCATCTAGTGGGTTCATTATGTGATTGTTGTGTTGCTCTGATTGGAATATTACCCAGGTTAGTTCATATTATGTATGTTATCATTACTCACTCCTCGGGTCACGAGATTCAAGGCGTGACAAAAGTAGATCCATCAAATTTATCCAAATTCGGTCCAAATTGGATCCAAAAATTAACGGATCAAGTGGATTTAGATTTTCTTAATTTTCAAAGCAAGTCTTAAGGGCTTGGATCGTTGTTAATGAAGAAGATTCGGATCGAATCTAGACTATACCCACCCTATTAACAGGCATACGTTTAATATATGTCTTGTTAATTTGAAATGTGTAATACAACACGAGTAACTTGTTCATGATGCTAATTTAAAAAATTTATGAATGAATAAAAAAACTTTATATTGTTGAAAATTAAAAAAAAAATATACAAATGGTACAAAGAATACAATATATTGTAATTAAATAAAATCAAATGTGAAGTTGGGTACAATGGTACAAAATGTATAATTTATATAGGCAATTGTTATCATAAACTTAGGCACAATACAAAAAAATCAAATAACTATTTATATGGAACAAATTAATTACATTAGTTTTATTATTTTTAATTATTTAGTTTTAAATATGTCAAATTCAGGTAATTCATTTCTAATATTAACTTGTTATATTTATGTTAAAGATAGATTGATCCGTTTATAACTTGAATTTATTTACATTCAACTCATCCGTTTATAACTTGAATTTATTTACATTCAACTCAAATCTATTAATTTTGTGTTAGATTTGAATCGTATTCAGGTACCGTGCCAAAAACTACCACCCCTATTTTCATGTTAACCTGAACTTGGTCTTGGTTCCTGTGACTGGTGTGGTTCAAGCTTGCTCGTTAAATGAGTCTTTATGTTTTTGTTCAAGCAACTCATTTGCAAGGAAATGCATTTAGCAAGTCTTATCCCAAGCCTCACTTCTTGATGAATAATTTTTTATTGATAATTTTGTGTATAGGACATATTTTTTTACAATCAATTAAGTTTTGACTAGAAAAGACTTTTAACTTATTATGTGCAACTAGCAATATAAAAATATGAGCGTAGTCTTTAGCTCATATAGTAGAGCACCTCTTTCGCCCACTCATGATCCCGGGTTCGATCCTAGCAGCTGCCCCCCTCCCCATTTACCTTCAAAAAAAAAAAAAAAAACAAGCAATATAAAAATATATGCTACAAATGTAATTAATAATATAAAAATATTATATGCAATTACTAAATTATATGAATATATATAAATTTAAAATATTATTATGGAGCATAATTGCTTAAATATTAATAACTAATATAAAATAGTTTAAAACACATAATATCATGGTATAACAATTAATATATTTTAGATGTATATTGTTTAATTATATATATAATAAATGAACCGAAGAGTAAATTTAACTCGTTCACTAAATGAGCTTATTTTTAATTTTTTTTTTAATTTCAACTTTTGTATTAGAACTAATTGAACCAAATTTAAATGTGTTCATAAATGATTTGATTTATTTGCCAACTTATTTATAGAATTCTCAAAATTAAAAATTTATAGGTTGAACTTGGGATATTAAAAATAGGGAAGCGTGAAAATGAATGGTCTGTTATATTAATAACTATCTGAAAGTACTACTGGCGGCCTTTCAAGATTGATCTTACATGGAGCGATAAGGTTGTTATGACACGAAGTAATAAGGGCAAATATTCTCACTATTAGGCACAATTGGTGGGGTGTCTTAGGCAGAAATGCTACGTTAACAACAATTTTTTCCAACAATGTTTACAACATTTCAAAACGATGTCATTTTGAAATAAAAAATAATAAAAAAAACCCCTTAAATCTGTTGGGGTTTTAAATCTTACGGAGAGAATATACTTCAGTAAGGTTTCGATTAGTTACGCCATTGAAGTTGATGGTGGCGATGGAAAAGTCATTGCACTTGTACTTTTCCTCTGCACCGATGGTCTACGTGGTAGGTCGGAGCTATTCCACTTTAGATGAATGGGATAGCATTAGAGGTTGATTGTTATTTAGACATCACATTGGTGACGATGACAGGATCTTAGTTGTTGTTGAGTCCATTCCTAATTTTGTCCTGATGTATCTCTTAACGCCCACTATGTTTGCTTCTGCCCAAATGATGTTGTTTTTTAGACAAAAAATAAGAAAAAAAAAATGAATTCTAAACACTTTTTGCACTCAAATTCCACATATCTCTCTCTTATTAGCTCTTTGCCAAATCTTGGGAGTGGAAGCAATAGTTTTTCCTTGAAGTCTCCTCCCCCGTTCTTAGGATTTCTGTGCTTTTGTTTCCTTTGTGTCAAACCAGTAGATGATGTTGCCAAAGTTTGTCACTTTGACAATGCCTCTAAATAATGAGTGTTGAGAATAAGAAGAGGGATGGCATGGTGACAGTGAATGCGAGCAAGAGGTATGGAGTGATCTTTCAAACGAAGTGTGTAAGGAGATAAATGCCACTCAGGATGGGAAAAATGTGACAAAAAATTTTGAAGATAAAGTTGAAGAACAGAAGAAGGGGATGACATTTAACACATTAAAGGACGCTTATCTATATAATTGTAGATATGCCAAAGAAAAAAGGTTTGCTGTGTTTAAAAGACCAATAGAAAGGGAAAAGATGGAAAACTGACGGATATAACTCTTTCATGCAGTTGTGCTAAAAAAGTGACGGTGAAAACAAGTAACTTGGTCAAAACATGACCACAATCAAGAATTAATTATGTAGCATACATTAGGATTGTTATAAACCAGAACGGAAAGTGTAAGTTAAATCGAGTTGCTTTGGAGCACAATCATGAACGAAGCCCTAAAAAGGCAAGGTATTTCAAGAGCAATAAAGCACTTGATAAACACGTAAAAAAAAAAGGCTTGAATTAAATGATAAAGCTAGGATCAAAATGTACAAGACTTATAACTTACTATAGATTGAGGCTATAGGACATGATAAGCTTCCATATCTTAAGAAGGATTGTCGAAATTATTTGGACAAACAATGACTGTTACGACTTATGGAGATAGTTGTTGACCCACTGCTTCGGTATTTCATGAAAATGAAAGCTAACAATTCTGACTTCTTTTTGCAATGGATTTAGATGATAGAGGTCAATTAAGAAATGTATCTTGGGCTGATACAAGGAATAGGGTAGCTCGTAAGGAGTTTAGTGATGTTGTGATGTTTGACACAACATACTTTGTAAATAAGCATGGTATGCCATTTGCTCTATTTGTAGGCGTCAATCATCATGGTCAATTTGCTTTATTAGAATGCGGGGCTGATTTTTAAAGAAGATATAGACTCATTTTTGTGGTTATTTTAGACTTAGATGATATGCATTTGGGGTTATGCTCCGAAAGCAATTATTACTGACCAATATATGGCTACAAAGAATGCTATAAAAAATGTGTTCTCTAACACTCAACATCGGTGGTACATATATCTTATTATAAAAAAGATGCATAAAAAATTTAGTGGTTATAACGCCTATCAAAAAATTAGGTTGTCTATACATGTGGTGGTTTATGATTCACTAGCAATAGAACAATTTGAGTATGCTTGGGCAGGGTTCATAAAAATTACAAGCTTTAAAGTAACACATGGTTAGAAGGGTTATACCTGAGAAGGAAATAATGGATGCCTACTTATCTAAAAGATGTATTTTGGACAGAAATATTATCCACACAAAGAAGTGAGGGTATGAATGCATATTTTGATGGTTACATTCATGCAAAGATGACCTTGAAACAATTTATAGAGCAATATGAAAATACCTTGGTGAACAAAGCGAAAAGTAAAAGCCTAGAAGATATGAAAGTTGGAACACTTACATCTCGTGTATAAGAAAATGTGAGTTAGAGAAGTAATTTCACAGTATTTACACGCAAGCAAACGTTAAGGAGTTTCAGGAACAATTTGTTGGGAAGTTTGACTATTAAAGTTCAAAGAAAAAAGAATGTGACATTGTGTCCAAATATGAGGTAAAACAATTGATTACTGTCACACCCTGGATCTCATGTGTCACGTCCCAATTCCGAGGACCCGAGGAGTGAGTGATAAACATGCAAATTATGAACAATTGGTCACAGCATCAGAGCATACACAACGGTCATGCAATAGGACCCACAACTAAAATCTGTGAACCTAGCCAATTGAGATAATAATTTTGCTGGGGTATAATACCATTCACAAATATTTTAAGGGCTAAATAAATTATAACAGTATATCATAATATAACAAAATTTTTACATTCTAAAGTCATATTTATACAACATGATTTTTCCAAAATACGTAACACAAAAATACAGACTGGCCTAAAATGTTGTACTTCTTCTAGCTTGTAGTGTGATCACCTTAACCTTCCTATGTGGGTCCTGCAATGACATCTGTAGGGACGTGAGCACGAACGGCGTGTGCTCACGCTATTTCACAACAATATATGTATAATTTATGCATGGAATGCACACATATAACATATAATATTTACAATTTAAAGCAGTAGATATAAGAAACATAAAGCAATATATGAAATAATTATACAGGTCTGTCAGGGATAATCAAATCATGTATTTAACAATTCCATAATTATTCTCCAAGCATAACAAGTAAAAGTTTATTTCCACATTTCTAATAATGGTTAATTCTATTTCACAACCATTTCACACAAAATCATCGGGGAATAGGCACATAAACTAAACGTGCTTTAAGGCTATGGCCCAGGGCGACGATACGCCATAATTGGATAAAAGTACATAGACTAAACGTGCTTTAGGACATAGTCCAAGGCGACGATATGCCTAATGTACGCTAAACATGTTGTGGGCTACTAACCCACTGGCATGAAAACCAAACCCTGCACAGGTTTCGGGACTTCTAACCCGAGGGAATCTCAAGACCCTTCATATTTTACCGTACCCAACCCCGGACAAAGAAACAACCAACAATTTTATTTCCTTTCTTTAAATCCACATTTAGTTCCACATCATAAGAGCATAATATATTCATTTGCCGATTAGGTAAAGAATTTCCATTCAACACATACATAACTTTCAAATTCACTCCATAACCAAACTAGACAACCAACAAACATGCTACCAATGCATTTATCAACATTTCCACTTCATTATTGTATCAATAACATACAAATTTCAAAATTGAAACAAGTATAATTAAACCTAGGTTTAGTTCCAATTTCATACCCAAATAGTCATGTTTAGGTACCCGAAACTTAGCTAACTTTTATCATACCAATTAGGGGTTTTTCCCATACTTTTAATATATAATTCTAATCAAAATTTCAAGCCTAAAATACTGTTTAAACTTTGAAATTACAGCCCCCAGCCAGTTTGCTTTTTCTTCCATTTCTTGGTTTCTAAGTCCCAAAATTGGCGTGTTTTTGCATCAAACTTAACCAAACTTTGAAATTTCAAATTTCAGTGGAACCTAGAGATTTTAAGCCTTCTATACACTATTTTCCAGCTCCTAAAACTTGAGATTTTCAACCTTTAAGTTTCCCACGAAATTGGTGACTTTCTAGGGTTTTTAGGTACCAAAAAACTACAATTTTGCACAATTTATTAACCATAAGTTAAGGGATCAATTTTATGCAAAACCTAGGGTTTCTAAACCCTAAAACCTCTGTTTTTCAGTCCCTAAAGTCTGAAATATACAGCCCTCTTTTAGCTTAGGTTTTTGACCATTTTAAGTGAACACTACACTAATTTGACTAGTTTGCATTTCCTTCACAATTTCTCCTAAATTTCCTAAACTGAACTACATATACAACACTCCAAACATACATACATACATATATGTAGTAGAGTAGAGCATCCCTACCTCAAGAGCTGGCCGAAAATGAGAAGAAATTGAAGGAGGAAACTTGATTCCTTAGCTCTAATTTAGGGTTTTTCTAGAACCCTTCTCCCAATTCTTGTTTTTTTCTTGGAATTTCTTCACCAAGACAACCTTAAACAAACATGAACCTTAAAATTACTTCATTTTTAATCTACCTTTCAATTTTTAGCTCAATTGGCCTTTGGCTTAAACCTTAACTTGAATTAGAAATTAGAAGACTTACCTTTGTCCTTTCTAGGTCCTCAAACCATGAATTCCTTGCTCTCCTCTTGTTCTTCTTCTTTTTCTTCCCTTTCCTTCTCTTTTCTTCTTCCTTTTCTTTCATTATCTCTCTTTTTTCTCCTTTATCTCTTGGGTTTTCTTTTTTTTCTAGGGCTGGCCAAATGGTCCTAGAAAATTTGCTAAGTGTTTAATTTATATTCTTCCTCCTTCTCCTACTCACTTCCTTTGGCCAATCAAAAAACTTCTCTTGGTCTAATTTAATTATTAAGTTTTACACCTAAGTTAGTCTTAATTCAAACCTTGGGACCCACTTAATTT
>JAVXUM010012382.1:0-10103 GCA_035590655.1 Pouteria glomerata | reverse complement strand
CTTAGTGGTAGTCGTCCTTCTTTATAAATTATGTGTGTTTGAATATATATATATATATGTTGATACTTACCAATCAAAGCTAATAGCATGGTGCTTCAAATTTTCAATGAAGATAGGTTAGGGAAAAAAATGGACAAACAGTGCGCATTAATTTGATTGGATTGGGTAAGGACGTTATATATATAACGGATATAAATATGATTCTGGATGATCGTTAAAAATCTTGTGTATCTATATCACGCTGCGAATATATATATATGACAGATATAAATGTAATTTTGAGTGATATATAAAAATTGTGTATCGAGATATAAATATAAAGATGGAAATAAAATCACTCCTAAAAAAAATACAATCTTATGGCATCGAGATAAAGATGAGAATAGTTATTATAATTAAAAAAAAATAAAGTGACAAAATAAACTCAAACCTATTAACTCACCCAATTAAACTTATAATAAATGAATTTGGATCATGTTATTTTATTAAATGGGTTATAATTAAAAATTTTATAAAACACTCATTTATTAAATAGGTGCAAATGGGTTATTACTCCAGACCCATTAAAGGCTCAATTAAAATTGATATCCCGTCCTCAAACGCATGGAAACCTTTGTTAGAATTTGGTCGGAGCAAGCATCAGAAAGAGACGAACTTCCAAGTTTTTTCTCTTGGAAAACAAGACATCGAATAATCCTTGTGAGCTCGAGATGAAGTCAAGTGCCAAGGTATCCGCCTAGGGCATATTGCAAATTGGCGAACGAATTATAGCTACGAAATCCTTCTCCACTTTTAATTTAAATCATTTTGCGACCAAGATTGTTCTTGCAAGGCACGAGTAAAAATTTATCTAACCTAATTGGTACATAGTTTGAACAGTCCTGGCTTTCTTTATTTGCATCTGCATTTGAAATTTGTGACCAAGGTTTTGCTCTTAATGCTTAATGGTTTGTTTCATTGCCAGCTGCTTTAATTGACAGTTGGGTATTTGCTGGTCATTAGGCCGCATCCCAGTACTTTCCTGTGATTAAGTATGACTTTTTTTAAATGGATCATGCATTATTTATTTTGCTCGGAACGTGTTCATAGAAATTCTGAACTAGTAGGGGTGTTTTGTTTTTTGCACGGAATGTGTTCGTGGAAATGCTACACTGATGGGATTTCTCTTCATATGATATTGATAATGTATTATTTACTTAGATTCATTAGCTGTTTTTTCCCTTTTAAAATTTACTCCAATGAATTATATTATACTTCTCTGGATATTATTTTTGGGAGAATAGTATTAACATTTGACACTGTTTAAAAGGTTTATGGTTTAGTTTTCATTTTCAGAAATTTGTTAATTTTATATATATATAAAATAGTTGAAAACAGGGAAGAAACAACCAAATCAAGCTTTTGTACAAAATTGCAAATTTGTTGGATTTGTTTTATATTTATTTATTTTTTAAAACAAAAATTAGATGGTTGAATAGGATAATAATGATCTATTTATACATACACACATATTAATTAAAATAAATTTTTAATTTTTTTAAAAAATAACTTAGATTATAAGTAAATGGGTTGGATACGGGTTCAATGGTTTGTACTAACACATATTCAACCTGCCCATATCTAACCCGCATTTTAAATTGGTGAGTTTGGGTTGCACCCATTTAACTTTTAATCCGTTTAAACCCATCACTATCCCGCCTAACCCACTCATTTTGCCACCCTAACAAAAACTTTAACTAATTAAAAATATCAGAGGTCTGATCCGTAAAAAAAATTAAAATGACAATTAAACAAATTAATTCAAAAGAAACCAAAAATAAAAAAATAAAAAAAATATTTATTTTCATTTCGATTTCCTATATCTTTTCGGATTTAACATCACCAAAAGTTCTGCAAACTATTCTTCCACGAGTCATTCATTAGTCTTCCAAGAATGTTTTGGTGTTATAGGGACTATTCTTCCCCTCGACCTTCATCAGTCTTCTGAGGATGTTGTGGCAGCAACCACTCCTCTTGATTTATCCTGTCATAAATCTATATAATAAAAATTCTCCAAATAATTAGTATCTATCAGAGATACAAAATCGAGTGATTCGAACAAGAACGTTGAACGAATTTGTGCGAGTGAGTCGTAGAGAGTTTTAGCAAAGCCTTATAACCCGTTGATGGTAGGGATTAGAAATAAGAGTTTTTTCTCCCTGTGAAAGGGTTTTCTCTTTAGCATCTATGTGTGATTGCTTAGTTTGGAGAAATTTCAATTGGTATTAGAGCAGATCACTCTACGTTCTTGAGTGAAAGATCTTAATCCAAACCTATGGATCCACCGCGCGGAGAAGGTTCTAGCACCAGACCCCTATGGTTTGATGGTTCAAATTATTCATACTGGAAGGTACCTATGCAAGCTTTTCTTTTGGGGATTAATTATCGAGTATGAACCTTTGTGGTTCAAGGATGGGATGAGCCTACGCATGAGGTTGACGGAAAGGAGGAACCAAAGTCTATTCTGACATGGACAAAAGCAAAACAAGAAAGTTCAGCGTGGAACTTCAAAGCCCTAAGTGCTATCTTCTCAGCGGTTTGCCCTAATGAGTTATGTTGAATTTCAAGTTGTACGAGTGCTCATAAAGCATGGCTGATTCTGCAGAATACACATGAAGGAAACGAACAAGTCAAAACCAACAAGCTTCAGAAGTTAGTTTCAGAGTTTGAAGGGTTGAGAATGAATGACGATGAAAAGTTTGATGATTTCTATGTTCGTCTCAGCCACGTTGTCAACTCATGTCATAATCTTAGTGAACCTATTCCTGAGAATTAAGTGGTACGTAAGATTCTGTGCTCTCTCCTTCGTTCTTTTGATTCAAAAATTACTGCTATTAAAGAAGTGAGGGATGTGAGTACCATGAAAATTGAAGATCTTGTGGGGTCTCTTCAAACCTTTGAGGCTAATATGGTAAAAATTTGAAAGCCTACGAAGGGAATTGCTCTAAAAACTGTGGAAAAAGATGATGATTAGGAATAAGATTTTGATCAAGAACTAGCTTTAATAGCAAAAAAAATTTTGAGATTTGTAAAGAAAGAAAATAAGGGCGTGTTCAACAAGCACTTCAAGAATGGTTCAACTTCAAAGGGAAAGAAGGTTAAGGAGTACGATCAAGAAGAAGGTGAAAAGAAGATTAAAATTAAGTGCTTCAAATGCCAAGGCTACGGACACTTCGCACAAGAATATGCAAATAAAAAGAAGAAGAAGAAGCAAGCTAAAGTGATGAATGCCACTCTCGATGATGATTCTGACTCTTTAGACGACTCTTCTGCTTCATCAGATAATGAGGATAATTTTGTAGCTTTCATGGCCTCACGCACCTCCTCTGTTGGATCATCAAATAATACGGAGGCGTCCAACCATGGTGATGATTGTGACGAGGATTCTGAAGATAATTCTGATGATGAGTTCAATAATGATCTACAAACCGCCTACAATGCTCTCTATGCTGAATTTTATGAATTGAAGAAACAAAAGAAGGAGCAACACTCAAAGAATAAGAAGCTGAAAAGTGAAAGAGACTTAATGAAGGCAAAGATTGAAACTCTTTCAGGTAAATTGTCCTCGTTTGAATGTGATAGTTTGCATTATTCTCAGAATTCTGAAAAGTTCAACGAAAACTTAGAAAAAAAGAACAAAAGAATCATTGATTTGAAGAAAACTATAGAAGAGCTTCAGGCTGAACTACTTAAAGGGAATGAGAAGATTAAGGAGGATGCGAAGAAATTTGAAAAATTGACTATCAGCGCAAACAGAGATTTTATGAAGATAGATCAGGACTAGGCTACACTGGAGAGAAAAATTCAATTGCTTCACCATCTTCTTCACCTCCAGTTTCAAAGGTTCATCCAAAAGTTACAAGTGTTGCTCCAAAGTTTATATCAACACCTGCTGCACCTCCAAAGGTAAAGCAAACTGGAGTACCAAAGCCGAGTGATCAAAGAGGTCAACATCATCCATATCCTCCTTCCATGGTGAAAGGTACACGTGTTATTAATCCTCAATCCTTTGTACCTGTGTGTCATCATTGTTGAATAAAAGGTCACATACGTCCTAACTATCACAAACTTTATGGGCTTCCCTTTAATTATGTAAAAAAAGTTTTCAATAAATCCCCCAATAAAGTTTTTGCGACAAATAGGTTTCATGTTCTCTCTGACTTGTATGAAAATAATTTTGAAAACTCATGATATTTTCAAGAACCAAAATATGTTTCCTGAAATAATGTTTCAAATTTTTCAAAGAATAAGAAAAATTCAAAAACGTGAGAAAAATCCTGTTAAGACCACCTCTCTTAAAACCGGGGCTATTTGGATTAAAAAATCTGATTTGAATTGTTTTGTCTCTCAAACAACCCTGAAAGCTTTAAACTCAAATATGTGGTATCTTGATAGTGATTGTTCAAATCACATGAGTGGTAATAAATCATTATTTTCAAAACTTGAAACCTATGAAGGAGGTATGGTAACCTTTGGCGATGGTAGTACATCCCACGTAAAAGGGAGAGGAAAGATTAAGTCCACTATTTTCAGATGCCTAAAAAATGTTTTGTATGTTGAAGGACTTAAGGCAAATCTGATTAGCATAAGTCAATTGTGTGATACAAATCATATTGTGTAGTTTTCTAAGACTGAATGTAACATTTTTAATAAAAAGGGACAACAAGTTTTGCATGGTGTTCGCACTGCTGATAATTGCTATGGGGTAGCAAATTCTGAAGGTTTTATTTGTAACTCTACTACCTTAGATGAAATAGAATTGTGGCACCAAAGACTTGGACACTTGAATTACAAAGATTTACATAAATTTTCTAAGTCTGAACTTATTAAAGGCTTACCCAAAACTGAAAAGCGAAACAATAGTATGTGTGGTCCATGTCAATTAGGGAAACAAGTTAAATCTCTGCATAAAAAGATAAAATCTGTTAATACTTCTGAACCCCTTGAACTTATTCATATAGATTTAATGGGACCTACGCGTACTAAAAGTCTAGGTAGTAGGCAATACATTTTTGTAGCTGTAGATGACTTTTCTAGATTTGCTTGGGTGAATTTTTTATGTGAAAAGTTGAATACTTTTGATGCTTTTAAGTGTTTGTGTTTCAGACTACAACAAGAAAATCAGCGGGTGATTGGATGCATTACAAGAATAAGAACTGATCACGGAAGAGAATTTGAAAATCAAAAGTATGCGAAATTCTGTGATGAGAAAAGGATCAAGCATAAATTTTTAGCTCCAAAGACCCCTCAGCAAAATGGAGTGGTGGAACGGAAAATAGAGTCCTACAAGAGATGGCCCGTTCGATGCTCTATGGAAAAAATCTTCCAAAGAAATTTTGGGCTGAGGCAGTACATACAGCGTGTTACATAGCTAATAGGGTGTATCTTCGTCCTGGTACATCAAAAACACTCTATTAGCTATGGAGTGGTAAGAAGCCTAATGTGAAGTATTTCCGAGTTTTTGGGAGCAAATGTTTTATTCTAAAAGATAGAGAAAATCTTGAAAAGTTTGACTCCCGAAGCGATGAAGAAATCTTCATGGGCTATTCCTCTACTAGTCGTGTTTTTAATTTAAATACTTCTTCAATAATGGAGTCTATAAATGTTATAGTGGATGATAATACTGACTCTTCTATTTTTCAACAGGTTGAAGAGAATGATGGAACATTTGAAAAGTCTGAATGATCTTTTGATAAAGTTGAAGAAGTGGGTGCTGAAAAAGAAGAAAATCATGATCATGTGGAGACCACCAAGGAATTGGAGCCCTCTTCGAGAGTCAAGTTGAATCACCCTGTCAGTCAAGTCATAGGAGAGGTAACTGATAAAATGAAAACACGTCATCAACTGAGAAATGAGGTAACCTATGTGTGTTATGTTTCATCTGTGGAACCCAAGAATGTTAATGAAGCATTGCTTGATGATAATTGGGTTAATGCTATGCATGAGGAATTAAATCAATTCGTTAGGAATGATGTGTAGACACTTGTACCTAGACCAACTCACACTAATGTAATTGGGACTAAATGGATTTTTAAAAACAAAAGTGATGAGTTTGGGAATATCATTAGAAACAAAGTTAGGTTGGTTGCCTAAGGATACACACAAGTAGAATGTGTTGATTTTGATGAGACCTTTGCTCCTGTTGCTAGACTTGAATCCATTGGGTTACTTTTGGCAATTGCATGTCTTTTAAAATTTAAATTGTACCAAATGAATGTCAAGAGTGCATTGTTGAATGGCATTTTACATGAAGAAGCATATGTTGAGCAATCTAAAGGTTTTGAGGATCCAAAATTTCCAAATTATGTTTATAAATTGAAAAAGGCACTTTATGGGTTAAAACAAACACCTAGAGCATGGTATGAAGGTCTTACTACCTTTTTATTTGACTCTAGTTTTTCTCGTGGAAGTGTCGACAAAACTTTATTTATTCGCATAGAGTCTAGGCACATATTAATTGTACAGATTTATGTTGATGATATTGTGTTTGGCTCTACTTGTGAAAAATAATCGGTTGATTTTGGAAAATTGATGTCTACACAATTTGAGATAAGTATGATGGGTGAATTAACTTATTTCCTAGGTCTTCAAATTAAACAAAAGGAAAGAAGAATTTTTATTTCTCAATCCAAATATGCCAAAGACTTAATGAAAAAGTTTGGACTCTCAAATGCTTCACATACTAGGACTCCCATGAGCATAAGTACTAAATTGCACAAAGATCCTAGTGGAAAAAGTGTTGATCAAACCTTGTATAGAAGCATGATATATAGTCTTTTAATCTCATATCTAGTAGACCTGACATTGCATTTAGTATAGGTGTGTGTGCTAGATTTCAAGCTAATCCTAAAAAGTCACACTTGCATGCAGTAAAAAGAATCATCAAATATGTCAATGGTACACTAGATTTTGGGATTTGGTTCACATGTGACACCAATCATGATCTAGCAGGATATTCTGATGCCGATTGGGCAGGGTGTGTAGATGATCATAAGAGTATTTCTAGTGGATGTTTTTACATAGGTAATAATTTAGTCTCTTAGCACAATAAGAAGCAAAATTCCATATCTTTATCTATTGCAGAGGCTGAATACATTGCTGCCGGAAGTTGTTGCACCCAACTCTTGTGGATGAAGCAAATGCTTGCTGACTACGGGTTGGATATAGGCACTATTACCTTGTTCTGTGATAATATGAGTACCATTAGCATTCCAAGAATCATGTCCTACACTCTCACACCAAACACATTGACATTAGATATCATTTCATTAGAGAGTTGGTTGAAGAGAAGATCATTACATTAGAGTATGTGCAAACTGAACATCAATTAGCTGACCTTTTCACAAAACCTCTTGACGCCATTCACTTTGAATCTCTCAGGAAATCTGTTGGTGTTTGTGCACATCTTTAATTTTTTATTTAAAAAAAAAATTCGTTAATTGAGACTAGAGTTTTTTTATGACTTCTATGTTTTTTCATGTAAGTTAAATCAACAATCTAATAAATTTAATGAACTAAATGATTATTGTGCCATGTAACTTGAAGAGAAGTGCTTGGATGAATTTTGCCATAATCTTAACTTGCTTCTCTCCTAACACTTGACTCGATGTGCATGTGGTTTTCCTTCTTCTTATCTATGAATCATGGGTTATTATTTGATACGTTTAAAAAATGTTAAGGAGCCTAAATAATAATTAAAAAAAAAAATCCTGTCTTAGAAAGGGCTACCTATGGAATGTGTGAGAAGCCCCTTGAAGTCAAAGGAAAAGCTACCTGCCCATAAGCGTGTGAAAGCCGCTGAGATCTCGAAAGGGATTTAAAAAAAAAAAAAAAGGGGGCGAATGAAGAAACTTGGCTCTCAATTCATTTGGTATATCAAATTTAATTCAATGATTCTATGATTGGATTGAGGGGGAGTCAATATGCACTTCATGATCATAATTTCACACGTGCACAAGCTACGTTTCAATTTTATGGCTTAAGTCATACCATAGCGCAAATCTGAAAATTTATCTGGTATGATTACGTTTAATTCATTCATCTTTATTATGATTGTCTGATTGATTTACATGTTTTAATATAGTGGAATTAAAATTTCTCTTCTCAAAATTAACGAATTTTTCATTTTTTTTTTATATGTTTTCTTTCATTTTTTTATTTTTTTTGTGTGCTGCACAAATATGGCTTGCACAGATTTTTCCCGAGAGGTTCGCAGGCAGGGCGCAGGATGCACGCCCCAACACTGCCCATGGCGTAGGGTGCCCGCTGGAGACCTGCCCTATATAAGGCCTGGGTCAGCGCTAGTCTTCATTTGTCTCGCTTCCACCGCTCGAACCCGCGACCGTCCAGCTTCCTCCCTGTGAGCTATTCTGCATGCACGTCCTTTAGTAAGTCAGATTCTACTTTTTCTTGGTTTTCTTCCTTTTATTTCATTTTCTGTCCATTTAGAAGTTGATTTTAGGGTTCATCATCATGTCTAAGCGCGTTAGAAATCTGTTTTCTTCATCATCCTCCAATTGTTTTTTAAATCAAAATGAGTTTAGAACCTGGTTCTTTAAATGACCTGTCCTTATTGAAAGGAAATTGGAATTGACTGATTTTCCCATGCTTAGTCCTTTGTTTGCATAGTTTGGATGGGAACCTCTCACTCAAATTTCTGCATCTGTTCCCATCAAATTGGTTTAAGAATTTTATGCCAACTTTTATGACCAAGATTTTGAAAACTATGTCTTTAAAACGTCAGTCAATCGCACTCACATCACTGTTACACCTAATATGATAGCATCCATTCTTGGCATTGCCCGACCCTCACTTAAGGAACGTGTGTCATTGTTTTATCCTACTCAGGATGGCGTTTCTCCTTCTAAGGAGGAATTGACCAATGTATTTAGCATTATTATGGGTTCACCACCTTGGAAAGGTGAAACCTATGCTCATGGGCACCTCAAGACTCACCATCGTATGCTCAATTTATTTGTCTCTGCTTCCATTGACCCCACCTCTCACTATTCTGATGTCACTCTTCGTAGAGGTAGAGTCATGTATGCCATTCTCATGTATGCCATTCTGATGGGCATGAAGTTTGACGTTGCACTGTTCATTTTTCGTCTCATCTTTACTTCACAGCAACCTAAGCGCACTAAAGATTCATTGCCTTTCGGTGTATTGGTCACCAATATACTAAAGGCTCATGATATTGAGTTACCCACATCTGGTCTTACAGCTCAGCCCACACCCATTCCACATCTCACTGCCCGCAAGTCAGTTAGTCAGGCAGTAGATGATACTGTTGATCATCCTGATGTGGCTGAGTCCTCTCGTAGTACCCGTCCTTTGACACTTAATTCTATGTCATTGTCTCTTCTTCGTCTTGAGGGGGAGGTAGAGAATATTAGGACTGGTCAGACTACCTTGAGTGAGCGCATGACTAGCATTGATAGTAGTATTCAGCACCTCACCGAGCTATGCACACAGAATTTTCAGTCCTTGCATTAGCAGATTGACAATCTGGGCTTTGAGATGGGTCAGGATGATGATGATGATGATGATGGCCATACCGGATTTGGTGGTGGCGGTACTAGTGGCGGTGGTTTTGATGGTGGCGGTTTCTTTGGATAGTTATGCATGGTTATGTTTTTTTGTTTTGTTTTGGATGTATTCCCCCCTAATTTTGTATGCTTGTCAATTTCATATCAAAAAGGGGGAGATGGTTATGCTATGGTAGGATATTTGACTTTTGACTTGGTGATGTAATTCTAATATTATGCTATGGTAGGATATTTGACTTTTGACTTGAGGTTTTGTCTTAAATCTGAATTTCTGGTTCTTTATGTTTCAATTTCTTAAATATGGTTCTTCAGTTCTTCATGTTAATTGAACTTTGGGTTGGTTCTTCATGTTATATTTCATATCTTTCATATCCTGCTTGATGCCGTGACATGTTTGTTTGAGTGTGTGTAGAGAAGTTCAACAGTCATCACGGATGGGATTTAACTTAAGTTTTGATATGGAATTGCCAAGGGGGAGATTGTAAAGTTTATTTTAATGGCAACTCCATATGCAAT
>JAVXUM010012323.1:0-10104 GCA_035590655.1 Pouteria glomerata | reverse complement strand
TGGGTTCCTCTTATTTTGTAACCAAGTTCTTCATTCAGTTCTTCTTCTGCAATTCGATGACGCAGTTAGTTTTGAAACGGAAGTAGTAAAAAAAATAAAAGATGACTCCCTAGGCCAAAAATCAATAAAAAAAATTTGTTAGATCAAAAAAAATAAAAATAAATATGAAAATCGGCCGCAAACTTCGTACGGCCATAACTTTCTGCTCGGTTATTCGATTTAGGTGAATGTGTTCGTGGCGTCTAGAACACTGAATAGTTGGCACGGGTTCATCTACGGGTCACGTTTACACCAGAGTTAACAATTACAAGTTCGATTGTGAGTCGATGTGTTAAATTCATATCATTCGGATCATTGTAGAACGATCCATTCTGCTTCACGTTCGCGTCAGTTGGTATTAGTTGTTACTATTTATGGTTCTGTTTATTCTTCTAAAATTTGGGTTCTTGTTATTTTTAACCGAGTTCTTCATCAGTTCTTCTGTATTTCGGTTCTTGCTGCTAGTTTTGTAACCAAGTTCATCAAAGAAAAAAACAAGAGACAACTCATTAGGTCAGAAATCGATAAAAAAAATCTGGTCGGATCGAAGAATAAACAAAAAAAAAAAAAAGTCAGCGGCAAACTATAAAATGCCATAACTTTCTGCTCAGGTGCTCGATTTAAGTGAATTTGTTCTTGGCTTCAAGAACGTTGATTAGTTGATATGCATTTGTCAGCGGGTCTTGTTTTCACCAAGGTTAATAATCAAACGTTCAATAGTGGGTCAAGGTATTAAATTCATATCATTCAAATCATTGAAGAATGATCCATTCTGATTCACGTTCGCGTTGGTTGGTATCAAAGCTGGTTCCACAAAGGTCGAATTATCCGAGTTCTTCATTTAGTTCTTTATGTTTTGTGACCGAGTTCTTCGTTCAGTTCTTCTTCTGTAATTCAGGTTCTTCAAGTTTTCTAACCTAGTTCTTCGTTCAATTATTCTTCTACAATTCGGGTCTTGCTGCTAGTTTTCTAACCGAGTTCGTAAAAAAAAAAAATAACAGAAGGCGACTCGTTAGTTCAGAAATCAATAAAACAAAATTAGTTGGATTAGAAAAAAAAAATGAAAATCGGAAGAAAACTTCGAGCAACCATAACTTTTTGCTCGCGTGTCCAATTTAGATGAATTTGTTCGTGGTGTCAAGGACGTTGATTAGTTGACACGGGGTTCGTCAACAGGTCACATTTATACTGAGGTTAACAATCACAAGTTCGATTGTGGGTTAAGGTATTAAATTCATATCATTCAGATCATTATACAATGATTCTTTCAGCTTCATATTCGTGTCAGTTGGTATCAGAACTGGTTCTACGATGGTTTAATTATCCTTACCCTCCGTTTTTCCCTCAAGTTAGTTGTTACTACTTTTGGTTCTTTTTAGTTTTCCGCAATTTGTGTTCTTGTCATTTTGTAACCGAGTTCTTCGTTTCGTTCTTCTTCTACAATTCGAGTATCGCTGTTATTTCGTAACCGAGGTAGTAAAAAAATAAAACAAAAGACAACTTGTTAAATCTGAAATCAATCGAAATAAAAAATCATTTAGATAAAAAAAAATAAAAAAAAATGGAAAAATTGGTTGCAACCTTCAAACGGCCAAAACTTTATGCTAGGGCATCCGATTTAGGTGAATTTGTTCATGGCGTCAAAAATGTTGATTAGTTAACACGGGTTCATCAACGGGTTGCGTTTACACCAAGGTTTACAATCACAAGTTCGATTATGAGTCAAGGTGTTAAATTTATATCACTCAGATCACTGTAGAAAGATCTTTTCTGCTTCACATTCGCGTCAGTTGGTATCTGACCTAGTTCTACAAAGGTCTAATTATCCCTATCTTCCATTTGTCCCTTGAGTTAATTGTTACTATTTTTGGCTTTATCTATTCTTCTGTAATTTAGGTTCTCCTTATTTTGTAACAGAGTTCTTCATTCAGTTCTTCTTCTGCAATTCAGTCACGCAGCTAGTTTTGAAATAAAGTTAGTAAAAAAAATAGAAGACGACTCGTTAGGTTAGAAATCAATCAAAAAGAATCTGTTAGATTGAAAAAAATAAAAATAAATGTGAAAATCAGCCGCAAACTTCATACGGCCATAACTTTCTACTCGGGTGTCCGATTTAGGTGAATTTGTTCATGGCATCAAGAACATTGATTAGGTGACATGGGTTCATCAACGGGTCACGTTTGCTTCGAGATTAACAATCACAAGTTTGATTACAGGTCGAGGTGTTAAATTCATATCATTCGAATCATTTTAGAATGATCCATTCCACTTCATGTTCACATTAGTTGGTATCAGAGCTGGTTCTGCAAAGGTCTAACTATCCCTATCTTCTGTTTATCCCTCAGGTTAGTTGTTACTATTTTTGGCTCTGTCTATTCTTCTATAATTTGGGTTCCTCTTATTTTGTAACCAAGTTCTTCATTCAGTTCTTCTTCTGCAATTCGATGACGCAGTTAGTTTTGAAATAGAATTAGTAAAAAAAATAGAAGATGACTCCCTAGGCCAGAAATCAATCAAAAAATATTTGTTAGATCGAAAAAAAATAAATAAATATGAAAATCGGCTGCAAACTTCATACGGCCATAACTTTCTGCTTGGTTATTTGATTTAGGTGAATGTGTCCGTGGCGTCAAGAACATTGATTAATTGGTACGGGTTCGTCTATAGGTCACGTTTACACCGAGGTTAATAATCACAAGTTCGATTGTGAGTCGATATGTTAAATTCATATCATTCGGATCATTGTAGAACGATCCATTCCACTTCACGTTCGCGTCAGTTGGCATTAGTTGTTACTATTTATGGTTTTGTTTATTCTTAAAAAATTCGGGTTCTTATTATTTTTAACCGAGTTCTTCATCAATTCTTCTGCATTTCGGTTCTTGCTGCTAGTTTTGTAAGCAAGTTCATCAAAGAAAAAAAAGGAGACGACTCGTTAGGTCAGAAATCGATAAAAAAATCTAGTTGGATCGAAGAAAAAACAAAAAACAAAAAACAAAATCAGTGGCAAACTATAAAATGCCATAACTTTCTGCTCAGCTGCCCAATTTAAGTGAATTTGTTCTTGGCTTCAAGAACGTTGATTAGTTGATACGAATTTGTCAGCGAATCTTGTTTTCACCGAGGTTAATAATCAAAAGTTCAATAGTGGGTCATGGTATTAAATTCATATCATTCAGATCATTGCAGAACGATCCATTCTGATTCACGTTCGCGTTGGTTGGTATCAAAGCTGGTTCCACAAAGGTCGAATTATCCGAGTTCTTCGTTTAGTTCTTTATGTTTTGTGACCGAGTTGTTCGTTCAGTTCTTCTTCTATAATTCAGGTTCTTCAAGTTTTCTAACCTAGTTCTTCGTTCAATTCTTCTTCTGCAATTCGGGTCTTGCTGCTAGTTTTCTAACTGAGTTCATAAAAAAAAAAATAACAGAAGGCGACTCGTTAGTTCAGAAATCAATAAAAAAAAAAAAAAATTAGTTGGATCGGAAAAAAAAACGAAAATCGGAAGCAAACTTCGAGCAACCATAACTTTTTTGCTCGCGTGTCCAATTTAGATGAATTCAATTGTGGTGTCAAGAACGTTGATTAGTTGACATGGGTTCGTCAACAGGTCACATTTATACTGGGGTTAACAATCACAAGTTCGATTGTGGGTTAAGGTGTTAAATTCATAACATTCAAATCATTATAGAATGATTCATTCAGCTTCACATTCGTGTCAGTTGGTATCAGAACTGGTACTACATGGTCTAATTATCCTTACCCTCCGTTTTTCCCTCAAGTTAGTTGTTACTACTTTTGGTTCTTTTTATTTTTCCACAATTTGGGTTCTTGTCATTTTATAACCGAGTTCTTCGTTTCGTTCTTCTTCTACAATTCGAGTATCGCTGTTATTTCGTAACCGAGGTAGTAAAAAAATAAAACAAAAGACAACTTGTTAAATCTGAAATCAATCGAAAGAAAAAAATCATTTAGATAAAAAAAATTAAAAAAAATGGAAAAATCGGTTGCAAACTTCAAACGGCTATAACTTTATGCTAGAGCTTCCGATTTAGGTGAATTTGTTCATGGCGTCAAGAATGTTGATTAGTTAACACGGGTTCATCAACGGGTCGCGTTTACGCCAAGGTTTATAATCACAAGTTCGATTATAAGTCAAGGAGTTAAATTTATATCACTTAGATCACTATAGAAAGATCTTTTCTGCTTCACGTTCGCGTCAGTTGGTATCAGACCTAGTTCTACAAAGGTCTAATTATCCCTATCTTCCATTTATCCCTTGAGTTAATTGTTACTATTTTTGGCTCTATCTATTCTTCTGTAATTTGGGTTCCTCTTATTTTGTAATAGAGTTCTTCTTCTGCAATTCAGTCACGCAGCTAGTTTTGAAATAGAGTTAGTAAAAAAAATAGAAGACGACTCGTTAGGTTACAAATCAATCAAAAAAAATCTGTTAGATTGAAAAAAAAAATAAAAATAAATGTGAAAATCGGCCGCAAACTTCATACGGCCATAACTTTCTGCTCGGTTGTCCGATTTAGGTGAATGTGTTCATGGCGTTAAGAGCATTGAATAGTTGGCACGGGTTCATCTAGGGGTCACGTTTACACCGAGGTTAACAATCACAAGTTTGATTTTTAGTCGATATGTTAAATTCATATCATTCGGATCATTGTAGAACGATCCATTCCGCATCACATTCGTGTCAGTTGGTATCAGAGCTAGTTCTAGAAAGGATATATTATCCCTATCTTTTGTTTATCCCATAAATTAGTTGTTCCTATTTATGTTTCTATTTATTCTTCTAAAATTCAATAATCGAGTTTTTCATCGGTTTTTCTTCTGCAATTCGGGTCTTTCTGCTAGTTTTGTAACCGAGTCCGTCAAAGAGAAAAGCAGAAGACGACTCATTAAGCCAGAAATCAAAAAAAAAAAAAAAAAAAAAAAGGAATAATCTGCAGCAAACTACGAAATGCCATAAGTTTTTGCTCAGGTGCCCGATTTAGGTGAATTTGTTCGTGGTTTCAAGAACGTTGATTACTTGACAGGAGTTTGTCAACGGGTCTCATTTTCACCGAGCTTAACAATCACAAGTTTGATTGTGGGTCAAGGTGTTAAATTCATATCATTCAAATCATTATGGAACGATCCATTCCGCATCACGTTCGCGTCAGTTGGTACCAGAGCTGGTTCTACAAAAGTCGAATTATCCGAGTTCTTCAATCAGTTCTTCATGTTTTGTGACCGAGTTCTTCATTCAGTTCGTTTTCTACAATTCAGGTTCTTCAAGTTTTGTAACCGAGTTCTTCATTCAGTTCTTCTTCCGCAATTTGCGTCATACTACTGGTTTTGTAACTAAGTTCATAAAAAAAAAAAAAAAAAAACAGAAAGTGACTCGTTAGGTCAGAAATCAGTTAAAAAAAATTAGTTGGATCAAAAAAAAGAAAAAAAAAATCAGTAGCAATCTTCGAGCAACCATAACCTTCTGCTCAGGTGTCCAATTTAGGTGAATTTGCTCGTGGCGTCAAGAACGTTGATCAGTTGACACGAGTTCGTCAACGGGTCCTGTTTTCACCGAGGTTAACAATCACAAGTTCGGTTGTGGGTCGAGGTGTTAAATTTATATCATTCAGATCATTGTAGAACGATCTATTCCGCTTCACGTTTCTGTCAGTTGGTATCAGAGCTGGTTCTACGATGGTCTAATTATCCCCGTCTCCCGTTTATCCCTCAAGTTAGTTGTTACTACTTTTGGTTCGATTTATTCCTCTGCAATTCGGGTTCTTATTATTTTGTTACTGAATTCTTCGTAAAATTCTTCTTTTACAATTTGAGCCTTGCTGCTATTTTGTAACCGAGTTTGTCAAAAAAAAAAATAGAAGACGACTTTCGGGGACAGATCAAAAAAACGAAAAAGAAAAGAAAAAATTGGCAGTAAACATCAAACGGCCATAACTTTCTCCTCGAGCATCCGGTTTAGGTGAATTTGTTTGTGGCATCAGGAACGTTGATTAGTTGACATGGGTTCGTCAATGGGTCATCTTTTCACCAAGGTTAACAATCACAAGTTCGATTGTGGGTTGAGGTGTTAAATTCATATCATTTAAATCATTGTAGAACGATCTATTATGCTTCACGTTCGCATCAATTGGTATTAGAGCTGGTTTTACGAAGGTCGAATTATCCAAGTTCTTCATTCAGTTCTTCTTCTGCAATTTAGGTTCTTCAAGTTTTGTAAATGAGTTATTCGTTCAGTCTGTCGAAGTTCTTCGGGTTTTGTAACCGAGTTTGTCAAAAAAAAAAAATAAAAGACGACTTGTTAGGTCATAAATCAATCGAATGAAAAATATCATTTACATAAAAATAAAAAAAACAAAAAAGAAAGAGCAAATCGGCAACAAACTTCAAACGACAATAACTTTATGCTCGAGTATTCGGTTTTAGTGAATTTGTTCATTGCGTTAAGAACGTTGATTAGTTAACACGGGTTCATCAACGGGTCGCATTTACACCGAGGTTTACAATCACAAGTTTGATTGTGGGTTGAGATGTTAAATTTATATCATTCAGATCCCTGTAGAACGATCCTTTCTGCTTCACGTTTGCTTCAGTTGGTATCATAGCTGGTTCTACAAAGGTCTAATTAACCCTATCTTCTATTTATCCCTCAAGTTATGGGTAGAGGCGTTAAATTTATGTTATTCAGATCATTGTAAAACAATCCATTCATCTTCAGATTTGCGTCAGTTGGTATCAGAACTGGTTTTGTGATGGTCTAATTATCCTTATGTTCCGTTTTTCCCTCAAGTTAGTTGTTACCACTTTTGGTTCCATTTATTCTTCTCCAATTCAAGTTTTTGACATTTTGTAACCGAGTTCTTCGTTCAGTTCTTCTCCTACAATTCGAGTTCTACAACTTTTGTAACCGAGTTCTTCGTTCAATTCTTCTTTTGTAATTCGAGTCTTGCTGTTAGTTTTGTAACCGAGTTCATCAAAAAAAAAAAAATCAAAAGACAACTCATTAGGTCAGAAATTAATCAAAAAAAAATTATATCGAGAGAAAAACAAAAGAAAAAAAAAAGATAATTGGCAACAAACTTCGAACGGCCATAACTTTTTGCTCGGGTGTCCGATTTAGGTGAATTTGTTCATGGCATCAAGAACATTGATTAGGTGACACGGGTTCATCAGTGGGTCACGTTTACACTGAGGTTAACAATCACGAGTTTGATTGCGGGTCAAGGTGTTAAATTCATATCATTCGAATCATTTTAGAACGATCCATTCCACTTCATGTTCACGTTAGTTGGTATCAGAGCTGGTTCTCCAAAGGTCTAATTATCCCTATCTTCCATTTATCCCTCAAGTTAGTTGTTATGATTTTTGGCTCTGTCTATTCTTCTTTAATTTGGGTTCATATTATTTTGTAACCGAGTTCTTCATTCAGTCCTTCTTCTATAATTCGGTCAAGCAGCTAGTTTTGAAACAGAGTTAGTAAAAAAAAAATAGAAGACAACTCGTAAGGCCAGAAATCGTTCAGAAAAAAATCTGTTAGATCAAAAAAAAAAAAAACAAAAATAAATGTTAAAATCGACCACAAATTTTGAACGGCCATAACTTTCAGCTCGGGTGTCTGATTTAGGTGAATGAGTTCGTGGCGGCAAGAACATTGATTAGTCGGCACGGGTTCGTCAATGGCTCACGTTTACACCGAGGTTAACAATCCCAAGTTCATTTGTGAGTCCGTATGTTAAAGTCATATTATTCAGATCATTGTAGAATGATCCATTCCGCTTCACGTTCGCGTCAGTTGGCATCAGAGCTAGTTATACAAAGGATTAATTATCCCAATCTTCTATTTATCTCTCAAGTAAATTGTTACTATTTATGGTTCTATTTATTCTTCTAAAATTCGGGTTCTTCTTGCTGTTAACCGAGTTCTTCGTCAGTTCTTCTTCTGCAATTCAAGTTTTGCAGCTAGTTTTGTAACCAAGTTCGTCAAACAAAAAACAAAAGACGACTTGCTAGGTCAGAAATCAATACAAAAAACCAGTTGGATCGAGAAAAATAATTAAAAAAAAGAAAATTGGCAACGAACTATAAAATGTCGTAACTTTCTGCTCAGGAACCCGATTTAGATGAATTTGTTCTTAGCTTCAAGAACGTTGATTAATTGACACGAGTTTGTCAATGGGTCTCGTTTTCACCGAGGTTAATAACCACAAGTTCGATAGTAGGTCGAGGTGTTAAAGTCATATCATTCAGATCATTGTAAAACAATCCATTCCGATTCACGTTCGCGTTAGTTGGTATCAGAGCTGGTTCTACAAAGGTTGAATTATCCGAGTTCTTCATTCAGTTCTTCATGTTTTGTGACCGAGTTCTTCATTCAGTTCCTCTTCTGCAATTTAGGTTCTTCAAGTTTTGTAACCGAGTTCTTCGTTCAGTTCTTCTTCTACAATTTGAGTCTTGCTGCTAGTTTTGTAACTGAGTTCACCAAAAAAAAAATAAAAAAACAGAAAGCAACTCGTTAGTTTAGAAATCAATCAAAAAAAATTAGTTGGATAAAAAAAAAAAGTGAAAATCGGTAGCAAACGTCGAGCAACCATAGCCTTCTGCTCAGGTGTCCAATTTAGGTGAATTTGTTCGTGGCGTCAAGAATGTTGATTAGTTGACACGGGTTCATCAACGGGTCACGTTTTCACTGAGATTAGCAATCACGAGTTCGATTGTAGGTCGAGGTGTTAAATTCATATCATTCAGATCATTGTAGAACGATCCATTCTGCTTTACATTTGTGTTAGTTGGTATCAAAACTGGTTCAACAATGGTCGAATTATCCTCGTCTTCTGTTTATCTGTCAAGTAACTTGTTACTACTTTTGGTTCTATTTATTCCTTTGCAATTTGGGTTCTTGTCGTTTTGTAACCGAGTTCTTCGTTTAGTTTTTCTTCTACAATTCAAGTCTTGCTGCTATTTTGTAACCGAGTTTGTCGAAAAAAAAAAAATAGAAGACGACTTATGGGGTCAGAAATTAATCAAGAGAAAAAAATCATTTAGATCAAAAAAGAAAAAAAAAAAAAAAAAAAAAAAAAAAGAGAAAATTGGCAGCAAACATCAAACAGCCATAACTTTCCGCTCGGGCGTCTGATTTAGGTAAATTTGTTTGTGGCGTAAAAAACATTGATTAGTTGACACGGGTTCATCAACGGGTCACGTTTTCACCGAGGTTAACAATCACAAGTTCAGTTATGGGTCGATGTGTTAAATTCATATCATTTAAATCATTGTAGAACGATCCATTCCACTTCTTGTTCGCGTCAGTTGGTATCAAACCTAGTTCCACAAAGGTCGAATTATCCGAGTTCTTCGTTCAGTTCTTTATGTTTTGTGACCGAGTTCTTCGCTCAGTTCTTCTTTTGCAATTCTAGTTTTTCAAGTTTTATAACTGAGTTCTTTATTCAGTATTTTTTCTGTAATTTTGGTTCTTCAAGTTTTGTAACTGAGTTCTTCGTTAAGTTTTTCTTCTACAATTCGGGTCTTACAACTAGTTTTGTAACCGAGTTCATCAAAAAAAAAAAAAACAAAAGACGACTCGTTAGGTCAGAAATTAGTTAAAAAAAAAATTAGTTGGATTGGAAAAAAGAAAAGTAAAAATCAGTAGCAAACTTTGAACGACCATAACTTTCTGCTAGGGTGTCCAATTTAGGTGAATTTGTTCGTGACGTCAAAAACATTAATTAGTTGACACGGGTTCGTCAATGGTTTATGTTTTCACCGAGGTTAACAATCACAAATTCGATTGTGGGTCGGGGTGTTAAATTCATATCATTCAGATTATTGTAGAATGATTCATTCCGCTCCACGTTCGTGTCAATTGGTATCAGAGCTGGTTCTACAAAGGTTTAATTATCCCTATCTTCTATTTTGTAATACTTTGAACTTTTTTTTTAGTAAGTATACTTGGAATATTTGGTATGTTTGGAACTTAAATTAAAATCTAAGTTAAAGAACCCTCTTAGGACTTGAATTTAGTTCAAAGAAGACAATATTTGTAATACCCCGAA
>JAVXUM010012312.1:0-10104 GCA_035590655.1 Pouteria glomerata | reverse complement strand
GGTTGAAAGTCCCGGAACCTGCGCAGGGTTTGGTTTTCATGCCAGTGGGTTAGTAGCCCACAACATGTTTAGTGTATATTAGGCGTATCGTCGCCTTGGACTATGTCCTAAAGCACGTTTAGCACCTATACATTGATCTATCTGTGGCATATCGTCGCCCTGGGCTGTTGCCCTAAAGCACATTTAGTTATGTACCTATTCCCCGATGATTGTGTGTGAATTGGTTGTGAAATGGAAATAACAATTGTTGGAAATTTAAAAATGAACTTATTCACCTTATGCTTAGAGAATGATTAAGGAAGTTTTGGAAATATGATTGAATTGCTTCGAGCAGTCTGTATTTTTATTCCATATATTGCCTCATGTTTATTACCTCTACTGTATTAAATTTTCATATATTATATGCTGTACATGTGCATTTCATGCATGTATTATACATATATTTTTGTGGAGTAGTGTGAGCACACGCTGTCCGTACTCACGTCCCTACAGATGTCAATGCAGGACCCACACAGGAAACCTACAGTGACCACATTACAAGCTGGAAGAGTACAGAATTATGGGCCAGTCTGTATTTTTGTGTTATGTATTTTGGGGAAATCATGTTGTATAAATATGACTTTTAGATTATGAAAATCTTGATGTATTATGATATACTGTTCTAATTAATTTAATTACTAAGAATATTTATGAATGGGATTCTATTTCAGCAGAATTACTGTCTTAGTTGGATGGAATTACAGATTTTAGTTGTGGGTCCCATTGCGTGACCGTTGTGTATGCTCGGATGCTGTGACCGTTGATTCATAATTTGCATGTTTATCACTCACTCCTCGGGTCCTCGGATCTGGGGCGTGACAGAGAGATTTTTTCATGCATGGGAGAGGTTTAAAGATTTATGCAATACATGTCTACATCATGGATTTATAATTTGGTGGTTATGTAGTTTCTTTTATGATTCCTTGCTATCTGAACTTAAGCAGTTAGTGGGTACCATGAGTAATGGTCATTTTTTAGATAGATCTGCAGAGGAAGCTTATGAGTTTTTGGAAGAGTTGTCTGAAAATGCTAAGTCTTGGGAAGTCACTTCACTATCACAACTTGAGTCTAGAGGAACATAAGCACAATCTAGTGGGAGATTTACGTTAAACGAGAATGATGATTTGAGTGCTAGGATAGCTACTCTCACTAGGAAGGTAGAATTACTTGAGACCAAGAAGGTGAATGTCGTGAGTGAAAGGGAGGTGAGATGTGTCATATGTGAGGTGTTTGACCATAGTACTGATGAGTGTCCTACCGTACCAGCTTTTAAGGAAGTTCTGTACGGGCAAACGTCAAACCCAAACACCACACATAACTTCCCTAGGCAATATCCTAACCAAGCCCAAGCTCAAGCTCAATCAGGACCACCTCCTCTTCCAAATCAATATCATCTAGGATTGAGAAATCATCCTAACTTTTCATGGAGGAATGACCAACCTAATACATCTTATCCTCAAAACTTCAATGCAAATCCTTCCCAAGGTCAAGTACAATGTCAATCTTCTAGTTCATTTCAACCTTTATATAGAAAGTCATCATTAAAGGATACTCTTCAGCAATTCATGCAAGGTCAAATTGGGATCAATAACCAAAATGCTAAGAATCAAGAGCATACCAATAGAGCAATTGAGGATATTAGAAACTAATTGACCAAGCTCATGCAAAATCATAGTCAAGCTGAAAAGGGTAAATTGTCTTCACAAACCATTCCAAATCCTTAAGGTCAAATTCATTTGACTGAGAACATGGGTGAAAAACCAAATCAAAAGCATGTGCAAGCAATAACTATCTTGAGGAGTGGGAAAGAGATTGAAAAACCTGATGATCTTAGGTTGTTGAGGGTGAATGAAAAGGAAGGAAGAGTGTATAGGGAGAAAGGAGAGAATAGTAACAAAGGTGAAAGTGGAGAGAAAAGAATGAGGAGTGAAGATAATGAGGAGAGTGAGAAAAATGATGAAGTGGTAGAGAATGTGTTGAGAGATGAAAAGAGTGAAAATAAGGAGAAAAATAAAGTGGAAGAGAATAAGAATGAGAATAAAGAGAGAGAACAAGTAGTAGGATTCCACCCTCAACCACCCTTCCCAAGCCGATTGAACAAATCAAAGAAAGAATTATTGAATTCAAAAATTTTTGAGGTTTTTAAGCAAGTAAGGATTAATCTACCTTTGTTGGATGCCATTAAGCAAGTGCCCTCTTATTCCAAATTTTTAAAGGACTTTTACACTGTTAAGAGGAGGGTGAGTGTTATGGAAAAAGCTTTCATGACAGAACAAGTTAGTGCCATTCTTCAATATAAGACTCCACCGAAATACAATGACCCAGGATGCCTTACCATAGCATGTGTCATAGGTGAGCATAAGGTGAAGCAAGCTCCATTAGACTTAGGAGCTAGTGTCAGCCTTCTTCCTTACACAGTCTATTAATAGTTGGGTTTGGGGGAGCTTAAGCCAACTAGGGTGACCTTGCAATTAGCGGATAGATCGGTTAAGGTTCCTAGGGGTATTTTGGAGGATATGCTTATTCCAGTTGACAAATTCTGTTATCCTATAGATTTCATTGTTTTAGACACTTAACCTACCCCTCAACGTTCTATTCCTCCGGTTCCTGTCATCTTAGGAAGACCTTTTCTTGCAACCACAAATGCTCTTATCAATTGCAGAAATGGTCTTATCAAAATTTCTTTTGGAAACTTGACAGCTGAAATGAACATTTTTAGAGTCACAAAACAGCCTATGGAGAAAGAGGAAGACATAAGGGAGGTAGATTGCATTCAAACAATAACAGAGGAGTATTTTGAAAGAGAATTCATAGGAGATTCTCTAGAGAAGGTGTTGATGCTTAGTGAGGGGAGTGATTATGTTGATGAGGTAGAAGATGAGGATGTAAGAGAAGTGTTAGATTGGCTAGATAGTGCACCAGTCATGTCTATTGCTCAATCTAGTCAAGTTTTTGAACCCATCTCTCATTCTCTAGTCAAACTTGCACCTTCACTAGAGAACCCTCCTAAGCCAGATAGGAAGCCACTTCCTAGTGAACTCAAGTATGTCTTTTTGGGTGAGGATGAGTCTTTTCTGGTGGTTATTTCATCTCAACTTTTCAAATATCAAAAGAAAAGTCTCGTGGAGCTTTCGAGAAACCACAAGAAAGTAATTGGGTGGACTATAGCTGATCTTCATGGGATTAGCCCTCTTGAGTGCACACACTCCATCTATCTTGAGGAAGGGGCTAAACCTGTGAGACAACCTCAAAGAAGACTAAATCCTAACATGAAAGAGGTTGTTAAAGGAGAGGTCTTGAAGCTTTTAGATGTTGGGATCATATATCCCATTTCTGATTCCAAGTGGGTTGGTCCAACCCAAGTTGTTCTAAAGAAATCCGGAGTCACTGTAGTAAAAAATGAGGATAATGAATTGGTACCTACCTGAATTCAAATGGGTTGGCGCATGTGTATTGACTACCGCAAATTAAATGCTGTGACTAGGAAGGATTATTTCCCTTTGCCTTTCTTGGATCAAGTTCTAGAGAGGGTGTCGGGACGACCTTTTTATTGCTTTCTTAATGGTTATTCCGGTTATAACCAAATTGAAATTTCTCTTACTGACCAAGAAAAAACCACATTCACATGTCCTTTTGGAACTTTTGCCTACCGACGCATGCCCTTTGGGTTATGCAATGCCCCTGCCACGTTCCAAAGGTGCATGATGAGTATATTTTGTGACATGGTTGAGGATTTTCTTAAAGTTTTCATGGATGATTTTTCGGTTTATGGGGACAGTTTTGAGTCATGTTTGGAGAATTTGAGAAAGGTGTTGAAAAGGTGTGAAGAAAAGTGTCTTGTGCTTAATTGGGAAAAATGTCAATTCATGATTACTCAAGGGATAGTCCTAGGACATGTTATTTCTTCTAAGGGAATAGAGGTTGATAGAGCTAAGATAGAGGTCATTCATAAGTTGCCTACCCCTAGATGTGTCAAGGATATCCAGTCTTTCTTAGGGCATGCAGGTTTCTACCGTGGGTTCATTGCATCTTTTAGCTCAATTGCAAAACCTTTGACACAACTTCTTTCACAAGATGTGCCATTTGAATGGACACCACAATGTCAAGAGGCTTTTGACAAGCTTAAGTGTAGCCTCACATCAGCTCCCATCTTACAAGCACCAAATTGGTATTTACCTTTTGAGTTGATGTGCGATGCGAGTGACTATGCTTTAGGTACAGTGTTAGGACAAAGAGTGGATAAGAAACCTCATGTGATTTATTATGCGAGTAAGACATTGAATGAGGCACAATTAAATTACTATACTACTAAGAAGGAGCTTTTGGCAGTGGTGTTTGCCTTAGATAAATTTCATTCATATTTGGTGGGGTCCCACGTTGTCATTTACACTGATCATGCAGCTCTCAAGTACTTGCTTACAAAGTAAGATGCTAAACCTAGTTTAATTCGTTGGATCCTCATTCTTCAACAATTTAACATTGAAATTAAAGATAAGAAAGGAGTAGAGAATGTAGTGGCTGACCATTTATCCTGATTGCCTAGTCAAGAGTTGAACCATTTTGACCCCCCAATTAATGAACACTTTCCAGATGAGCAATTGTTTGCTATAGGCACTGAGACACAGACACACATACCTTGGTACGTAGACATTCTAATTATCTGGCCACTGGACAAATTCCCTCTCATTGGACACATTTGGATAAGAAGAAGTTCTTTCGGAACATTAGAAATTTCTTTTAGGATGAACCGTACTTATTCAAGTATTGTTCGGATCAGGTTATTAGACAGTGTATCCCTGAGAGTGAGACCCCGAGTGTGATGTCATTCTGTCATACCTTTGCTTGTGGCGGTCATTTTTTAGCTAAAAAGACTATTGCAAAGATCCTCTAGTGTGGTTTGTATTGGCCTAGCATGTTCAAAGATGTCTTTGCTTATTGTGTTGCATATGACCATTGTCAGAGGCTAGGAGGTCTTACTAGGAGAAATATGATGCCCCTACATCCTATCCATGTTCTAGAGATTTTTGACTGTTGGGGGATAGATTTTATGGGACCTTTCATTAGCTCTTTTGGCAATGAGTATATCTTGGTGGCAATTAACTATGTCTTAAAGTGGGTTGAAGCCATCCCTACTCGAGCAAATGACCAGAAGGTGGTTATCAAGTTTTTAAAGGAAAACATATTTTGTCATTTTGGAATGCCCCGTGCCATAATAAGTGATGGAGGAAAACACTTTTGTAACAAACCTGTGGGCATCCTAATGAGAAACTATAGAGTAATTCACAAAGTAAGGACCACTTACCACCCACAAACTAATGGCCAAGCTGAGTTAGCCAACCGGGAGATCAAGAGAATCATAGAAAAAACTGTGAACCCCGATAGGAAGGATTGGTTCGTTCGACTTACTAATGCATTGTGGGCCTATAGGACGACCTACAAGACCGTACTAGGGATGTCTCCATATCGGCTAGTTTATGGTAAAGCATGTCATCTCCCAATTGAAATGGAACATAAAGCGTATTGGGCCATTCGCCAAATGAATGAAAGTATTGATAAGGCGGGCCTTCATAGGAAATTGTAACTTAGTGAGCTGGAGGAGATAAGAGATAATGCATTTGAGAATGCTCGAGTGTCAAAAGTCAAAATGAAGAAATTGCATGATGGCTATATCTGAAAGAAATTCTTGTTTGAGGGTCAAAAAGTTTTTCTTTATGACTCAAAATTTCATTTATTCCCTAGGAAGTTGAAATCTAGGTGGATTGGCCCATTTCTCATCAAATCCATTTCTGAGCATGGTGCATGTGAAATTGAGGACCCTTCGGATGGAAGGATTTTGAAAGTGAATGGCCACTAGTTGAAACCTTACTATGAAAGTCTTATGGAAGAGATTGAGGTGTGGGATCTTGAGGACCCACCACCATTTGAATGAGTAAATGTGGATCTTTGAATAAAAGTAGAGTAGAAGTAGAATTAGGTTTTCATTTTCTTTATTTTGATTTTGATTTTCTGTTGCATTTATTACTCATGCTTTAATTCTTTCATTGTTTCCTTAAATTTTTTTTAAGTTTGTTGAGTTTAGATTGATGATGTTATTCACGTTGGGGAGAAGCAAGAAAAGGGTTAATTTGCTTGAGGTGATGTCATCTTGTACACCAATTCAGGTATTTTTACAGAGCTTAATTTGCTTGAGGTAATTTCTTCCTCGATATTTTTCATGATTTAATTGTTTATCTTTACATTGAGGACAATGTTTGTTTTAAGTTGGGGGGAAGGCAACCATATTCATGATTGCAAATTGTGATGAATTGATGATATTAAGCATGAGCATGACAAACATCTGATTATGAGTGTTTTGAAAAAAAAAATTTCAGAAAAATTTAGAAAATTTTAAAATTTTTGCAGGTTAAATTCAGTAATTTGATTCTTTTTAGTTTTATTTTTCTTGTGAATAAGTGTGTTTTAAGATTCTTAGTTTGGTGACAATGTCATGGAGTTCTATGAACTGAGTTAAGAAGAGAGAGGTTACATAATGAAAAAGAGAGTTTCTGATATGGAAGGGTTCGAACCAATGTTCGAATAGAAGTTGAGGGATAGTTCAAACCAATGTTCGAACATTGCTGTGGTATCCTCCTAAAGTCTGCCCTATGTTCGAACCAATGTTCAAACCGAAAGAAGAGTTTGTTCGAACAGCTGTTCAAACTATCGGGGTTTCAATAAATTTTAAAATTTTACTGCAAGTATAAATAGTGGGCATTAGATGAACAGAACCCTATTCGAATATAATTCTGTGAGCTGCGAAGTGAACCTACAGTGTCTGAACTGGTCCGATTGAAAAATTCCCATTCGAATAGAGGTTCTAACCGAAATCAACCGAAGAACAAGAAGAATAGTTGATATTGAGTTGATTTTTGGGTTGAGATCTCTGGACTTGAAGGAGCTAGGGTTTGCGGTGTGGACATTTTGTTGAGAAGGGTCTGTTGAAGTAAAGTGCGTGAATCAAAAATGCCTCCAAAAAGTGCGAGAAAGATTGCTTATCAAGGGACGGCAAAGAGGATAAGCATGAGAATCAGAGACCAAACACAAGGTACAGACATTCCTAGTACTTTTACTGAACCTATCCATTTAGCGATTTCGGATTCTGTTAACACTCCACCTGAATTTGCTGGCACTGAGACACACTAGTCAGTAGAAAATTAATCTATGGATGAACAACCAATTAGCCAACATGAGTCTAAACCAATTAATCATGAGACTAGAAATTGAAGTGAGGAAGAAAATGAAGTAGAGAAAGATTCTGAGTCTGAAGAACCAGATGACAGTTTTAGGTTTGGAAAAAAGTCTGCAGAGTTAAGATACAAGAATAATTTTAGTAAGAGAGCAGTCTTGTGTAAGAGAGGCATCAAACTCTCGGATTATGCTAGGCCTCCTTATGAGCTAGTGAGTCTTTTTTAAGAGAGACATTGGCAGCATTGGGCCACTGCTCGTAAGACAGCTATTGTGCCATTAGTGAGAGAGTTTTTTGCTAATACTCAGATTTATCGAAACAAATGTGAGAAGAGAGCCTACTTTTTTTTATGTTGAAAAGATTGCTTCAGTAAATTATTTACCTATGGTGAGATCATTCGGTTACAGCAGACAGCAAGAAAAACAATGGAAAGAACAGTTGAAGAAGGAGAACTTGGCTAAGCTGTTGACTGGAAATTCTCAAGCTGTTTGGACTAGTGCAAGGATGTCCAAGATTGGATTGACACCAAAGAGTCTTATTCTAGACATGTTGGTATGTTCTTCACTGCTGCCCTATGCATATCGATCATCTGTGTCGATGGAACAGGATTTGGTCATAGGAAAAATGTTGCTGAACATTCCTTATAACTTGGCTAACCACATTTGGTTAGTGATAGCTAAAATGATAGAGAAACCGGAAAGCAATTTAGGGCTACCATTTGGAGGATTAATCACTGAGATCATTCTACAAGCTGGTGTGCAAGAAGAGATTGGCATGGAAGTTATTAAGCCAATAGCTCTGATAGATAGCATTTCTGTGAAGAGGAGCTAAGGCCAAATGAAGAAGAAGAGTGCCTCAAATGTGCCTGAGAACCAACAAGAAGACAAATGAAGAGAATGAGCTTCAACCTCCAAAAGTTTTGAGGAAAGAGTCATAACAATCCAAAGGAACCAAGATATTCTAATGAATGAAGCTAAGGAACTAGAGGCTGGGCAACAAAGAATTAGTCGGATGTTGAAGGGAATTTTTGAAGCTGAATTATCAGACTTGGGAGCTGATTGATTTTAGAAGACCCTCCTAGTGGTGCTTTAAGGCATAGGACTGTTTTGATGTTGTCACCAACTTAGGAGTTTAAGTTTTTGAATTTTGTTTGTTTTTGGTTGTTTTTGAGTCAAACTGAAACTATGAATTGCAATTGTTAATCTGTTGATGATGAAAACTGCATGTGAACTTTTTGGGGAACTTGAATTAGAATGAATGGAATGAAATTGTCATCTTTAGTTCATAACTTAATTTAATTTGTGTACATTGTTGCTTATTGTTTATTTTCAAGAAATACTTGTGACATTTCTTTTAAGCATTGATTTTTAACAGTGAGTTCATGATTTAGACATTGTTGAAACTGCTGAGAAGTAAGTTTGAGATTTTGAAAATTGTGTGAGTATGATTTCATAGAACATGAGTTTAATTCATGAAACATGTGCATGGATTCTCTAACCAATAGAGACTAACCTTGTGAGACTTGAGCAAATTAATTTCTTTGTTGAGTGGTTGATTTAAACCCTAATTGCTTGCTTTGAATCTATAGTATGAGAAAGAAATTGGACTTTGAACATCGGGATGGCTATGAAGCTCACTTAAAATCTTGGAAATGAAGTAGGCCATCTTTGGAATTATTGAGCTTTATTCCTTTTTCTTTTTATTATTTTCCCTTAAGAACCATGTTAAGCCCTAATAAAAAATGCATACTTCTTTGGAGTGTAAAATAGCACCTTGAACCCTTGCAAAGTAGTGAAGCCTACCCAAGTGCCTTAGTAATGCATGAACAACAATGGGTAGAAAAAGGGAATAAGTGATTTTTTAGGGGAATGAAGTTGCTGACATTAGTGGAAGGAGGGAATTAAATTTTAAAAAAAAAAAAAAAAGGAAAATTTTTGTAAAATTAGTTCAATAAACATGGGATGTTTTCAATTTTGATTCAAGGACACGAAAATATGGAGTTCTTGATTTTGTGATAGATCATATGAGAATCAATGTAAAAAAAAAATAAAATAAAATAAAAAGAAATGAAGTGGGACTTAGAGGAGTAGAATAGAGAACATGCAACCAAGGCACTTCTTTGAATTTTTTTCTTTCCTTTGGTCCCAAATTTAACCCCTTAGCCCCATTACAACCTAATAAAGTCCTAACAGATCTGAGGTGCAAAGTGAGTAGAATGAAATCTTTGGTGTGAAATAGTCTAAGATTTTTCTTGTCAATAGATTATCTTTTCTATAGGGCTATGTCAAGAGTGTATTAACCAAGTTTTTCTCATGTTAAGGAAGAGAGTATATCTGGTAAGGATTGAAGTCAATACTTGAAAGAGAATTTTTGTGTGTGTTAATGAATTATATTCATGTTTGAATGAATGAGTATGAACATGAGGAACTAGCATTGTAATTTGAAACCATGCACTGAATATGGTGTTGCAATTATGAACTTGTATGTTGATTTGAGTTGCTGAGAAGGATTGAACTTGGAGTTTCAAGGAAATTTATAATAATCAATGATGTACAATTTTGAATTTGGTTAGGCTCTGAAAGATAATTTTTTGTTGAGTTAATTTGCTAGGGCCTAGCAAATACTAAGTTGGGGGGTGTGATTGTACCATAGAAAGTACAATCATTAACTCTAACTTGAGGATCAATAAGAGAATTCAGGTGTTAAAAAGAGAGAAAAATGAAGTTTAATGTAATAATATGAATTCTTGTGACTTGCAGGTATTTTGGAAGGAAAATAGCAGAAATTAGACTTAAAGGCAGGAAATCAGGATCTTGGTTTGAACCTGAGTTCGAACCAGA
>JAVXUM010012283.1:0-10105 GCA_035590655.1 Pouteria glomerata | reverse complement strand
CTTGAAGTGTTTGAAGAGGTTGAGCTTGAAGTTTGAGGTAGGGAAACTTCTCATAATATAAATTTGAACTCTTCTTCCCCTCCTTTAAATTTTAGTAATTATGGTAGAAAGTAAGGAGAACCATGAGGTCTTGTAGAGAACCAAACCAAACCTCGGAACCTAACTAGGACTAGTGTTAGTCATGTAGTTTGAATTACATGGTAGTGAGTGACAGGAGGAGAGGGAAGAAAGTTATGAAAATTTTGTGTGAGAATGACCTTGATAGATATAGAAGTGGACATAAAATGGTAATTGGTGCCTAAGGTTGAATAAGAGTGGAAGAGGGGAGTGAAAACCAAAAGTTGTTCAAAACCCGGAGAGAACCACTCTCGGCAGGTGCCCACCTGTGCATCAGGTCGTGCGCCCGAGCTACAGTACCCAAAATTCCCCCTCTCGACGGGCGCCCACCCTGAGGAAGGGCCGTGTGCCCGAGCCTTAGGCGTCCGACCCTCTTCTGCTAGACTTCCATTTTCCTTGTATCTTATTACATACATACCAACTTCACTCCTAAGCATATGGAACATCTAAAATGAACCCTCATTATTTCATTTCATATTTGTGTTATCTTAATTATGACATGCTGCATTGACATGATATAATGAAAGGAAATGGATATGAGATGAATTTATTGAAGAGGGTTTTTTTGAATCACATTGTTTATGTTTTCATAAATAATACTCAAATTGAAATCAGAATGTTCATGGAATGACTTGTGTTGTTAAATCACCAAATGTAATATGTTACATGAGGACTCACATAACTTACAAACTTAATGGAAAGATAAGAAAACGAAATGATTGGTTGTGTGCCGGGGATTTTGGGGTACGAAAAATAAGAATGGGGCGAGGTACCCTCAGGTTGAAAATCTCGGAACCTGCGTAGGATTGGTGTTTCATACCAGTAGGTTAGTAGCCTACGAAATGAGGGCAGTGTATTAGCTTAGGCATATACACGGGCGTAGCGTCGCCCTGGGTTGCTATCCTAAAGAACGCAGGGGGCCGCGGCGTTGCCCGGAATAAGAATGCTGGAACAGTACCCAATCCCCAATGATGTGTGATGATTAATGTGTGATGTGTACCCAAGATGAACAAGATAATGGATTAAACGGTGAGAATTGATAATGCACCACTTTGGTATTCAAATTGGTCTATGAAACTTGCTTATGCTTTGAATCATGAGACATATGTTATCATACTATGAATGCTGAATTCTTGTTGGTGCATTGCATCATGATTCCTATATGCATCATATTTATATTATGGTGAGTATATCGTGGGCACACGCCGTACGTGCTCACGTCCTTACAGATGTCCATGCAGGACCCACACAGGATGATTAGGAGAGGCGTGGAGGTAGGGGAAGAGATGCACATGTTTTGCCAAGATTTGATGAGTTTAGCTGGTTGTAAATGTATTTTGATAAAACATGGGGATGTATATATATTTTTTTGAGTTTAGGTTTGTAATGGCCATAAGGCCGAAACTTGTACCGATTTATAAAAGTTCAAGATAGTGGGATTGTTCTATATTTATGTTAGTTAATGTGGATTTGGATGTGCGGCCTTAGATGAGTTGTATGATTAAGTTACAAAAACCACTACATGTTGTATGGCAGCTAATATAACTGCACAGGTTATTCTATTAGGTACCCATTTGACTAAATTTTAGGACGTTATATAGTAGGAGAAGTTTTCCGGGTCCGTTACGTGACCAATGTGCTTGCTCTGATATGGTGATCGTGTTTTCATGTTATGTATGCTTTACACTCACTCCCTGGGTCTCCAGACTCGGGGCGTGACACAGTTGGGCATGCAAACAAGTAATGTGGGAAAATTCAAGAAAGAAGAACAAAATTAAGAGGTTGACGAGTTGACTGTGGGAGAACCATAACTTCGTAAAGCTCATTTTTTCTATGGATATCATAAACAGGGAAATTAAATGAGGGAATTTCTAAAGGGAAAGAACTATATCAAAATTGCCAGTTTGTGGAGATGAGATGTTTAAGGTATTGATACTGATTTCATTTAAACTTTCTCAAAATCAACGCTGAGAAATTTTCTTATGTTAAAAGAAAAACTCAAATGTACTGGTAGTTTCTTTTTCAAGTTTTTTTCGCTATCACATGGCTACCATCATGCTAGACATATCATGCACCCACTATAAAAGTAACAAGTTCAACAGCAACTGAATGAAATCAAAGCAATAAAGCGAAACCATTTTAAGTGAGCCAAAACACTAGCATTGGGAATAATTGATGCATAAAAAGTTGGCTTCAGACAATAATGGACTACCATCTTTAGTTTCTTTAAAAAATTAGGTTATGCCTAGTTAGTTTAATAAGTTATTTATGGTTTGTAGGATGTAAATCTTTTATGAACTTAGATGCCAAATCAAACATAGAAAAACTAACATTTCCCAAAGTCTGTTTTACATTCAAACAAATAGAACATAAAAGGAAATGGTGGTTTGGTGATTCTTTAAGGGCCGTAATAATTGAATATAAGAAAAACACTTTGACATAATAAAATTTGGCTCCACAAATCTATCTCAACAAGCAAAATTGCTAATATAACTGAATTTGCATTAGAATTTAAAAGCTTTGATAGGACAACTTATGCACCTTTTATGATGTTAACTTAATCTGGCTTGACAAAAGGAAAACCCAATTTTGTCTAAGCTACTATGTCAAACAAATAAACCTGACAGAAACTTGGACTTTTTCACCTATCCAAAGGATCATATAAATAAATTGAAATAAGCAAATATGTGAACTTCAAAATTCAAAATGTATGGCATAGACTTGCACTCACTATTATCATTGGCATTTCTTCTAGTAGCTACATGTCATTCGAAAATGGACAAAAGCCAATACAGCAAGGGTAGAGTTCAATCTAAGTATAAAACTTTGAAGCATGGGATGGTGTGGCCTCTCATAGCCAAAACCTAAATTAAAGTTAACCCAAGGCTAAAATATTAGCAATGCAAATGGCAGAGTTCAATCCCAATTGCATAAGATTACAAGTACATAACATACTGAAATTTCCAATTAGAAAACCCAAATGCTCAAACCAACCCAAGTATCAAACATAATCTTTTGGTTTCAAACTTCTCAAACTAACAAGTAACAAATAAAATTCAACAAACATTAAGATATTCTAAAACTCAACAATTAGAAATTGTAATAAATTAATCAACAATATATTAAAAAAATAGTGTACTATATATGCAACCTAAACACCAAAAATTATAACTTAATAGAACCTAGAAGACAAACAAGGTGTATTACTGCAAATGGAGCCAAAACTGGAAGTAGAGACAGGAAGAAACAACGAAAGGGAGCACGAGAAAGAGAGAGAGAGAGAGCCGAGAGACTGAAAAGACCGAGAAAGAGAAAGAAAGCGAGACGGAAGGAGAGGGTGAGAGCTTTACCTATTCACTTACGGAGGGTTACCAGGATGGACGGACGGTATAGGGAACAAGTGTCGGTTTCAGCACACATTGGGAAAGAGAGAAAGAGGAATGGGAATAAGGGACTTGGTGGGAAAAGAGGTGTTTTGGGGGGAAATCAGTAGCGGTCGACCATATACACATAGTGGTCGTCAATGGGTTTATTCTCGAACACTAGGAGGTAATCGAGCATTCTGTCCATCTATTATTCTATAATTTCTAGTAATGTTTGTAATGTTTTCGTTAATAAGAAATGACCCTGAGAATAATTTTGGCATATTTAAAAGAAAAAAGAAACAAAAATGTTAAGTTTTTAAACTAAACCTAATTTTTTTTTAAGGAAGAAAATAAATAAAAAGGAAATTGTAGGTCGGCATTTTTTTTCCTCGGCACACGCAACTCCACTGATTGGACTAATTTTACTCTCTTTTTGTTATGAAATATTATAAAATATTAATCTATATGCATAATATTAATAGAGATGTAATTGTGGATTTAAGTTTATAAATTATTAAATTAATATTAAGCTTGATAGCTGAATTTTCAATAACATTAACATTGTGAATTGATATTTTATTCAATGTTGAGGTATGCTATGATATGTTAAAATAAGTTGAATATGTGTTCATTGTAAAACATATAATAATAGTTAAAAGTAAACGACCGATAACAACAATGGAGACATGAAATTATGAAAGATGACACACTTACAGACATTATTCCTAAACTTTAACAAGTTAAAGGTGGAACTTAAGAAAATGTTGATTTTGTAGAAAATGAGGATACTATACAAAATAGGGAGGGTCATGAGAGGGTTATGAGATACCCTTAGGTTGAAAGACCTTAAACCTATGCAGGATTGGGTAATTGTACTCATGGAATTGTAATCTACAATAATGACAGAAAATGATAAGGCTCATCGTGTAATATCCTATGTTTTTGAATGGATATGAGTCAGGAATTTAAAATGTCTTGGAGATGAGTATGTGTTCTAGATCATGAAATAGGTATTAGAATTAGGTTTTGTTTAAAGAGAAAGGAAACAAGAGCATGTTTGGAGTTGAAAATACATTAAGTCAGCAATGGTTCATGGTTTAGTAGTTTAAAACCCCTAAACCCTTAATTTGGTCCTAGTGTTTGGAGGACTAATCTTCAGTGTTAGAAAGGGATTATTTTACTTCAAGTGTAGGAATTAACTTTAAGTGTAAAGAGAGTAAATTGTTTTCAAGTGTAAAAAGGGTATTTAGTAACCAAAAGTGAAAGAAGACAATTTAGAGGGTTAATAACCGGCCATATGGAAGTGAAATTGTCTAATTTTGACCAAATAAAATTGCCTCAATTTTGACCAAGTCATGCACTCATAGGTGGAGAGTTGTTGACCGACCATGTGTGAAGACCAAAGGGGTATTTTGTTTTCAAGTGTGAAAAGAGCTACCTTGGAACCAAGTGTGAAAGTGGATAAATTGGTAGAAAGAGTAGCCAGCAATGAAGGTTAGTTTTTGCTCAATTTTGACCAAATAAAGTGGCTCAATTTTGACCATATGAGACATACACATATGTATATAATTAAAGAGGGTAATTGGGAGAATTGTGACCGGCCAAAGAGAGGATGAGTCGGTTGAGAAAGGCTTGGCTGAATGAGGTGTGTGTGTGTGTGAGGCTTTTGTCTTCTCCTTAGTCAAAGCTATTAAATTGAGTGGGCCCATGAATTTAATTACAAACTTACATCTATTAAATTGAGTGGGCCCATGAATTTAATTACAAACTTACACCTATGCATATATATATGTACATGGTTAGAATTGAATGGTGCCATATAGAAGTCTTGGATAAGGCCATGTGACCAATTGAACGGGAAATAAACTAGATGGTTCGGCCAAGTAAGGTATACAAACCATACCATTCGGCCATAATGGAAAAAAATAAGAAAAAAGTTCTTGAATTAGAAGAGAAAACTGAGATGAAGAATAAGAGATAAGAAAAGAAAATGGGAGAAGAAGGAGAAGAAGAAAACTAAGAAAGAAAAAAGGAAATTCTTGAATTAAGGTAAGTTTTTCATGTCTTGAATTTTAAAGAACATTAAACTTTGATTTCTTAGAGTAAAACTAAGTAGGAATAGGACTTTGAAATTGTTTTAGGTTGTGTTGGTGAATCGAATTAAAGAAGGAAACAAAAACTTGAAGAAAGGGGCTTGAAATCTCTAAGTTGGAGAATTTGGGCCAATTTCACTTCTTCTTGATTTTCTTGAAGCTCACGGCCAAGATTGGGGTAGGGAATCTCTTACTTCATCTAATATATATATATTGTGTTATGTGAGAATAGAGAGTGTAAAATTGCAATGATATGATAAGGTAGAAGAACTAGTGGAAATCTTGTGTTTGTGTGACCCAGAAAGTGGAAGAAACAGGTCCATGATGATCAACTGAGATTTCAGAATTTTAGTACTTAAAACAGAATTTTTGGTAACCTAGACGTCTAAGTTTCAACCTATTTAGGTCCCATGTTGAGGGCTAAAGTTTTGTTTGAAAATTTAATAGTTTTGGTGATCTAGAAACATAATTTTTAACTAAATTAGTCTCCATGTTAAAAGCTGGAATTTCTAAAATTTTAGAACACCTTTAGACCCTAAATTACACTTAGAAACTATGTTTAAATGTGTATGCAAGGAGCCTAGTTGATACATGCTTGATTGCTACCCTTTCAAGTCATTTGAAGTGAACAAAAGAGGATTAAAGAAGCCAAAAATTTTGCAAATTATGCTCCATGTAGAAAGCTGGGATTTTTGGAGGTTCATAATAGTTTTGGACTCTAGAACACTTCTAGAAACTTTGTTGTAAGATGCATAAGAAGTGGCTAGTAGATGCATACACTTTTGTTAATTTTTAAAGCACTTTAAAGTGGCTAAAAAGGGTGAATAAGAAAGCCGAAAATTCTGCATTTTGAGCTTTTATCAACTTTGAATTTTACCATGCTTAAATTGATTTATTTAAGTTAAAGATTGTATGGTTGGACTGGTGTAGTGTTATAAGCTTAACTACCCTTTTTATGCTAGTTATAATGGACAAAAGTACAAAAGAAAGCTAAAAATTCTGGACTTTGCATCTTTATTAAATTTGAGTTTTGTTATGTTTAAATTGATATATTTGAGTTGAAAAATGTATAGTTAAATTGGTGTTGTGTTGGAAGCTAATATGTTGGTAAATGATGTTGCTATTGTGAACTAATATGTTGATATAGATATTCATGTAAATTAATAAACAAAAATATGAACATAATAGAAAAGAAATGACAGGGTTTGGTTGATTGCTTGGCCGGGGTTGGGGTACGAAAAATACGAAGGGTCTTGAGTTACCCTTGGGTTGAAAGTCCCAGAACCTGCGCAGGGTTTGGTTTTCATGCCAGTGAGTTAGTAGCCCACAACATAATTAGTGTATTTATGGCGTAGCATCGCCCTAGACCGCGATCTTAAAGCACGATTAGTTATGTATCCAGATTTATTATAGCGTATCATCACCCTGGGCTGAGACCCTAAAGCATGATTAGTTGTGTACCCAATCCCCAATGATTGTGTGAAAGAATGGTAACATGAAAAAGATTAAAGGGAATGTTGGATGATTTCAACATGTTGTTATGGAAATGTGATGGAATTAAAATAAGGCTGATTTGTTATATGTACCTTTGGAATCGATGTGTTATGTGTATGTTTGAAATAATGTACTACACTGTGGGTGGAATTATTAAGTTTTTTAATTATTCATGTTGGTTATTCTTAAGATGTTTTAACTGTGCACTGTCTTGTGACTCTCTCTCTCTTGTGATGGAGGCTACTCCCAAGTATAGGAGGCTAGTTATAGTAGGATTATGGTGAGTCCCAAGTCAATTCCACAGGGAGCCTACTTGATTTAAAATCAAGGGTTTGGTCTTTTCCTCTTTTGAGACTTGGTTTTGGAAAATAAACACTTGCCAATGAGTAAATGAAAAACACAAATTCTTATTGTTTTTGTTTTGTTTTCAATTACAATGAACAAAATAAACTAAGGATAAAATAAACTAAAGATGTTGGAAATTTGAATGAGATTTTGAAAATAATTGTAAAAAGGACTTGACTTCTCACCAATCCGATGGTGATGTGGTATAGAACATTTTGAATTCAAAGGCATAAACTAGGATTCACAATAGTCAAGCATTTCATCAAACAGTTTACGTGCAAACACATAAGAATAGTTGGTTAGGTTTCATGGGCATCCCCACGTAGGTTGTTTCACGAGCGGTTCATTTTCTAAGAAAACTTGGTTATGGTTTTATGTTGAAAAAAATGAAGTTCACTCTTTACAGGGACATGGAATCAGAGTGTGAATTACTAGGAATTCCTTCTATGTCTAACTCTGACTTTATCACAAGCAAAGGTTTTTAAATGGAAACCAATTATCATGAAAATTCCATTTTTTTTTCAATTCAGAATATTATCTGAAAATCATATTCTCATGAGTTCAATATTCTAAAACCAGCATCACCACCTTCAAGGGTTCGAGGCTAAGAAGGTGATTTAGCCTACCATGGTTGAAAATAAACTAAAAGAAAACATTTAGATGTAAAGCAAACGAAATTAAGCAACTGAAACCAAATAACGGAAATCAAACTTCAAATTGACAATGAACGAAGAAAAATCCACTTACAAGAAAATTGAGTACGTAAACCCTAGCCGAAATAACTTGGACTCCCTATGCAGAACAAGTTAAAAAAAAACCCTTCTCAAAAGTTTGGTAGAATAGGTATTTATAGAGTCATACACATAAGGGTGAAGTTGCCGTTTTACCGAGCGAAAGAAAACCAAAAGTCACCCAGTTCGGGCGCTTGAGAATGGGTGTGGGGTGCCCAAGCTACTATTCACTTCAAAATCAAGCCTCTGAGGGCGCCCGACTGATTTAAGTTTGGGCGCCCAAAGATGTGTGGGGCACCTGAGATAGGTACCCACTAAGTGTTTGATCATTTTCTCAAGCCAAGTCTTAAAAATCCACTTTCTGGGATCGCCCGATTGATTCATGTGGGGCGCCCAAGGCAGTTTGGGGCGCCCGAGACACTATTCATCAGCTGAAGGATTCTGGACAGCTTCCTGTTCTAAACTTGCAGCCCAATTTCAACCTTGAAGACGAGGGATTCAGGCTTCAGCTAAACCACAAAAGTTGTTGGCCTTCGAGTCCTCTTTCCAACCCAGCAAGAATTACCTCGATCGGAGTCCTGAGAAAAATGTTATGTTGAAAAACCGAGTAGGGTGTCCAAACCTACACAATTCAACAAATGTGTAAACATCATGTAAAATCAAATATTTATGAAGATAAAACACTATTAAAGATATGATATTAGAACACAAATGATGTACAATCACACTCCCCAATCTAGACTTTGCTAGTCCATAGCAAATCATGCAATCAAACCATGGGAGATAAAACCAATATGTAGGATAACATCTACCAATGTAACTTTTTATTCAAATAAAAAAAGAAAATGAAACCTAACGTTAATGTAATGTCCATTTTCGTAGGAGACACACAACCATACTTAGCACATGAGGTAAGCCCTTTAAACCCCTAGGTTCTCCCTAGTGGACAAGTAAGGTCTCGTGAGGGTTTGTAGTGATGCTACTCACAAACATCAATGGCTTGGTGTCATGTGACTAAGAGTTATTAAAAATAAAAAATGAATCAAGTGCAAGCTTTACAAGTCGCAACACTCAAAATCATGTGAGAGTCCCAATGCGAAGCAGGAAAGCAAAGTTTATCAAGCATGAAGTACATGAGTCCCTAGATGTTTCATTCATTCCACAAGGGTTGCAAGAGCATAACTGGAGCTAAGTGTTGACTTCAAATCCTCACAAGATATATCACTCATAAAAAGATATTCACTCATCATGGGTTCACACATTCCTAATAGCATGAAATGCTATTCTAGTTGCACACAACCTTACAATTCAAATGAGTAAAATGAATTAATGTTCCAAATGAACAGCTCGTAATCATGTTCCAATGCATCAATAAATGATCACACCATACCCTGCACAACACCACTACATGCATCACATAAGTATCGCTCACTTAGAATCAACTAGGTCTTTATTTCAGTTGTAACGTGGCCTAGGGTGATGGATACCAATGGGGGGGATGGAATTTGACCGCCTCGCAAATATGTAGTGAAATTAACCCCCAAGTGTAAGGGCGTACGGTGTAGTTTTTCCTGGTGAATTCAGGATCGTCTCCACAGGGAACTAATATGTGAATGAATCCTAGGATGTCTAAATCCTTCCAACTACTGTTCTCTTTTTAGAAACAATGAAAATAAAGGAATCTTTTGTTTTTGGAAAGTGGATTCTAAATTGGAAACTATCTAACAGCAAATTTAAAGAGCTATTAATTTAAACTAACTATGCTGGAATTTAAAGAACTAAAATAAGGAAACAACTATAACAATATCGAATTAATGAAAAGCAAGGAAAAAATTCAGAATAAATCAAACTCAGCGAAAACAAGAAATTAAACTAGGGTTTTTAACTATTTAACTAAAGATCTTGATTCAACCTACAAATCCGGGTGAATACCTTATTCTCATATATGGATGTGATCTAT
>JAVXUM010012173.1:0-21508 GCA_035590655.1 Pouteria glomerata | reverse complement strand
CCGAAGACCGCCGAGCTGATCGCCGGCCGCCTGGGTCGAGGCCCCGTCGAGATTCGGGTCGCCGCCCACCCCCGCGGAGGCACCAGCACCGGGACCCGCCGTGTCGGACGCCCCGTCACCACCGGCTCCGAGAGCACCCGCCCCGTCGCCGCCGGCACTGGCTGCGTCGCCACCCTGATTGGTGGCCTTCACATCGGCCGCGAGGCTCCCGCCGGAGCCGCTAGTAGAGGTCTCGCCGCCCTTGAGCTCGGCGGTCGTCTGCGCATCCAGCGTCGAGGCCGACTGCGTACCCGGCGCGGTGTCGCGCCCGGCGTACATCGCCCCGGCGCCCGCCAGCGCCAGACCGCCTCCGAGTACGCCCCCGAGCGAGCTACCACCAGACAGACGTGCGGCGAAGGGCGTGAACATCTTGACCAGCACGGGGAGCGCGAACACGCTCAGCGCCAAGATCACCAGTCCACGGGCGGCGTCGACGACCGTGGAGGACTCCCCGAACATCGCGAAGCCCAGCACCAAGATCAGCGCCACGATCGGCTTGTAGAGGATGATCGCGAGCATCGACGACAGCACCGTCGGCAGCCACCTGCGAGTCGACTCGCCGCCGGCCATGCCGACCGCTGCGATCGGGAGCATCACCTGCAGGATCGGAAACGCCGTCTGCTTCAAGAACAGCATGAGCGCGTGGAAGAGCCCGAAGAGCACCGCCACGAGCGTGATCACGATGATCAGCACCACGCCGGTGCCGGCGTTGGTCGGGATCACCATGGCCAGCAGCGCGGCCGAAAGCATGTCCGCACGACCTTCACCCGAGCCGGGATCGGACTGGCCCTCGAAGACGCCCGTGCCCGACGAGAGCCCAGCCGCCAGGATCCAATCGGTCAGCTCGTCACCGATCAACAGAGCGAGCGGCAGCACCACAGTCGCTGAGCCCAGCACCAACGTGCCCACCACCAAGCCCTGGAACATCTCCCCCAGCGGCTTGCCCGAGCGCGTGAACGCGGTACGCATCCCCTGCCAGATCACGATGAACACGAGTACGACCCACGCAATCGCGGTCGTCAGCAAGAAGATGCTGCCCGTGCCAGCGTTGTCCAGGTCGATCGAATCCGTGGCCAACCACCACGTCATGGTCTCCTCGATCACCGACTGAGTGGCCTCCGCGAGACCCTCCGCCAGATCGGCCAACCACCCCTCACCCAGGTCGCTCAGCGCACCCGACGCCGCATCTCCGGCCGCCCCCGCAGCATCACCCGCAAGACCTCCCAAGGCGTCCCTCGCGGGTCCGCACAAAACCGCTGCGCCGGGTGTCAAGCAGCCAACGAGCTCGCCTGGTCCGTACTCACCGCCGAGGACGTCACCAGCAGCTCCACCCACGTTGTCGACCACGGAACCGGCGGTGTCGCACAGGGTAGAAACGCCCGGCAGGTTGCAGGGGCCAGCTGTACGCGGCGGAGTCTGAGACGGTGCGTCTGTCTGCCCGACGCCCACCGCGGGCGCCCCAACTCCGAGCGCCGCAAACGTCGCTACCAGCCAAACGAGCAGTACGCGGCGCATCATCGGCCGTCGCGCTCAATGGCCGTCCACCCAGCCAGATTGAAGTCGCTAGTTCCAGGGTCGGCCTGCGCCGGTGCAGAGTCGAAGATGCTCGGATCTCCCTCGTCCTGCAGAGCGAACTCCCAGCGGCCATCGAGCCAGCGCACGCCGACCGTCTCGGCCAGGTTCTCCGAATTGGTGGTGTCGCGTTCGGCGCCGCTGAACTGGAGCGTGTACGCCTTCGAGACGTAGACGACCTCACCCGAGGTGACTACGGAGAATCCGTAGACGGTCGACTGAATCTCAGCGTCGTCCGCACCCTGCGCCGCTGCGGCCTCCTGCCACGTCGCCTTGAGCTGAGCGACCGATTCGCTGGCGCTCTGGCCAAACCGCTCCTCGTTCGAGTAGTACGCGGCGACGGCCCGCTCGAGGTCTGTGAGCTGATGGGTCGCCGTTGCCTCGTGTGCCGCCACCACGTAGGCCACCGCGCCCAGCTCGGTTTCGGGAAACCCCACGGGCAAGCCGTCAACCGACGTCTCAGCTGAAGGCAAGACTGCGTAACGGTCGGGTTCCACGTCCCAGTCGCTGTAGTTGGCGACCTCGAGGGGTTCGCGCTGGTCTTCGTCGTTACTGTTCGCCGGCTCTGTCCTGTTGCTGGGTGCGGGGTCGGCTTGGGTGTCGCTGGTGCCGCGGCCGAGCTGGTAGGCGATGAGGACGGCGGCGACGAGCGCGAACGTGACGCCGATGGCAATCCAGATCTTCACCATGGTGCTGGTGCCGTGGGTGGTCTTGATCTTGGCCATGGGTCTGGCCTCAGAAGGCGCCGGAGACGGCGCCGACGATGGGGACGGACAGCAGGACGACCGAGATGCCGGCGACGACCCACATGAGACCGGAGGCGCCGTCGGCGCTCATGCGGGAGTTGTTGCGACGACCGATGGTCATCATCATTCCGCAGGCGATGATGCCGCCGATGCCGAGCACGAGGCCGACCCACTTGCCGATGCCGATCAGCTGGCCGGCGGCGTCTCCGAGGCCTGCGGGTGCGGTCGGGTCCCCGTTGGGCAGATCGGCGGCGATCGGGTCGCCGGTGCTGGTCGCGTTGAGCTGGTTGAGGCTCAGCTGCGCGTGGGTGGCGGCCAGGAGCAGGTGGTCCGAAGCGCTGGCGACAGTGCTGGTGAGGGTGCTGGCGATCGTCATGGTGGTTCTCACTTCCCGAGATTCGTGGTGGTGGTGCGGGCCAGGTCGTCGACGAGCTGGCGTGCTGCGTTGCGGGCCTTCTTGGTGCTAGAGATCTGGTCGTAGTCGTCGGCCTCTCGTAGTGGCCACAGCCACGGGACGGTGATGGGGCCGCGGAAGTCGCCGCGCATGGCCCGTAGGCGATAGCGGGCGGCGGCGGGCATGGCGCCGGTGGGGATGTCGGGCACCGTGATCAGCACCGGAGGCACCCCGAGTTGTGCGCGCCAGGTGAGCAGCGAGCGGTGCAGTAACGCGGTCGCCGGTGCTGTCGTTCGCAGCACCAGAACCGACACGTCGGCCCCGCCGGTGCCGTCTCCTGGCTGGTGCCCGTCTTGGAACTGGCCGGCTTCGTGGGCCTGGACGCCCTGCGAGCGGAGCATGGCCGCGATCGTCGAGGCGCCGGCGCCCCCGTGCAGGCCGTGCACCGCGACTCGCAGCTCTACCCCTTGAGCGAGAGCCGCGGTCGTCGCCGCCGGCCGCGCCGCCGTGCTGGCGGGGCTGGTGGATTTCAGGTCGGGGTCCGGCCCGACGAGCCACTGGGAGCCGTCCAGCGGTAGCCCTACTCCGGCACCTGGGTCCCTGTGGCCGAGTCGCTCGGTGTTGATGCCGGTCTTGATGACGGTCTGCGAGTCCTGGTGCGCCATCACGCTCCCTCCTGCGTGTCGCTGGTGTCGGGGTTGTCAGGGTTGTCGGCGGTGTTGGCCGGTTCGATTCCGGTCACGACCCAGGTGTCGTCGACCTGCCGTTGAGTCCAGACCTGCACGGTGGCCCCGGTGTTCAGGTCGACCAGGACGAATCCTTCGACGGCTGGAATCTCGTGGGTGACGTCGTGTTCGTCGTCGTGGCCGCCGAGGTACTCGACGCCGCGGTTACGAGAGCCGGCGACGGTGGCGGTGGGTACGAGCTCCAGGTCGGTGTAGGTGAGCAGTTCGAACATCGCCGGCGAGCTCAGCGGCTCGAGGCGCTGCAGCCACGGCGGTCGTCCGATGCCGGGCGAGGCCCACACGCGTACGAAGCTGACCGCGACCTCCTGGGAGGCGGCCGCGTCCGCAGCGCGCGTAGCGGCGCTGGGCTCCTCGCCGGTCGTCCCCTCGGTGCCCTCGTCATCAGGCGAGGAGGTAGCGCCACCCGTCGTGTCAGGTGCGGACGTCGAGGACGTCGACGACGTTGCGGGTGCCTGGGCCGAGTGAGCCGGTTCGGTGTCGTCAGGCGTCGTGATGCCAGCTGCTCGGCCGAGCAGTAGCGCGGTCGTGGTGGCCACGATGAACACCACGGCGACGCCGGCGGCGATCGCGGCCGTCTTGGGTGCGACCCCTCGCCGCGGCTTCGCCCGTGGGGGCAGCGGCCGGTCGGCCTGCTGCTCGTTCTGCTCGTCGGGTGTGGTCATGAGGTCTGTCCCCCCGCCGTTCCCCCGGCTCCCCGAAGCCAGGAGATGGGATCTGCGGTGGGCCCGTCGGGACCGTCCGGGCGCACCTCGAGGTGCAGGTGAGGGCCGGTGGAGTTGCCCTCGGAGCCAACGGTGCCGATGGGCTGGCCGGCCTGGACGACGTCGCCGGTGGCGACGCTGATGCTCGACATGTGGGCGTACCAGGTCGTGATGCTGTCCTCGCCGGTCTCGACGACGACCAGCCACGGGCCGGACCAGCCCTGGTCGGTCTCGACGCGCACCACGCCGGCGTGCACGGCCCGTACCGGGGTGCCGAGCGGTGCGGGGAAGTCGGTGCCGGTGTGGGTGCCGGAGGACCACGCCGAGCCGGCCTTGCCGTAGTTGTCGCTGATGCGGACGCCGGCGAGGTTCGTGTCCACGGGCCAGGCGATCCCGCCGGCGGCCACGAGCCCGACGCCACGGTTGCCGTGCACGCTGACGTGCACGTGGTCGCGATGAGTTGCGGAGTCGTCGCTGCGTCCGGCTGGGTGGGAGTAGGAGCGCCAGCCCTGCTCGGCGCGGGTCTCGGACCAGATCCGGTCGCGCCAGATCACGTACGTGACGCCGAGAGCGGCGGCGTGCTCGACGATCCACTGTGCGACCCGGTCGCCGTGGGCGATCGCGGCCGCGGTGGTGTAGTCGGCCACCATCACGTCGACCGCACGGCCCGACGGGTGGTCGGAGGCGTTCCCCCGGCTGCCGATCCCGTGGTAGTCGTGGCGCCCGAAGGTCTGGTCGACACAGCGCAGCACCAGCAGCGCATCCGGGGTCAGTCCCTCCTCGGCCGGCAGTCCGGTCGCGGGGCAGGCCCCGAACGATGCGGAGACGTTCTCCACGCACCCCAGCGACCCGCTTCCGCCGCCGAAGCCCGCACCCGTGCCTGCGGCACCGGCTGCGAGCTGGACGTCAGGGTTCAGGGTGGTGACGTAGGTCAGCAGCTCGCGGGCGGGCTGCTCCCACCGTGCGTAGGCCGAGGGGTAGGCAGAGCGCTGCACCCGCTGCGCCGCAACGTTCACCGGCAGGGTCACCCAGGCCTCGACCTGGACGAGGCGGTCGAAGAACAACCCGGCCGAGGTGGTCGGGTCCATCAGTTCGGAGAACGAGCCCCACCAGGGCCACTGCTGCTGGAACAGTCCGACCGAGCCGTGGTCACGTCCGACGGCGTCGTGGGGGTAGTCCAGCGAACCGTCGACACCGGCCTGCTCGGGCTTCAAGCCGGCTCCGGTGCCGTCGTTGGCGTACATCCGCCACGAGGACTCCTGCCAGATCGTCGCGAAGGCGACGAGCACGGCCTGCTCGGGCAGCTCACGTCGAGCGGCCTCGGTGTAGACCTCGACGGCGTAGCCGAGCTGCTGACCGTCCAGTCCGGCCGGGCCGTCGGTGTAGGTCGCGTTCGCTGCGCCAGCGACATCGGTGCCGAACGGCGTGCACGCCTCGGTGCGGTTGACCCCGCCGCCGACTACGAAGGTGACCAGCAGGCCCAGCAGCAGCACCGCTGAGAGACCTGCCCCAAGCAGGATCTTCTTCACGCCGAGCGCCCATCGCCCTTACGCGCACCACCGGCATCAGGTGCGCCGGCTGGACCGGGTGCGGTGCGCATAGGTGTCGCGTTGCTGGAGTGGCCGTCGGGGTGCACGAGTACCGAGTAGCGGCCTGTCTCATCCTCGGCGATGCACCAGCGCGGGCCGCCGCTCTGTCGCGCGATCACAGCTGCGGCGTGCATGGCGGCCTCGTGCACAGACTTGTGGTCGGGGACCCTCATGCGCAGCCCCTCGACCCGCACGGTGCGGTGCCGGACGCTGACCTGCACTCGGACGACCGCTGCAGAGGTCGGCGTAGCTGCTGCCGTCCCCGATGGTGGGTTCGTCGGTGCGTTCTGTTCCCCGTTCAAGACATCCTCCCGAGACGTCGTCCTGCTTGTCGCTGCTACTCAGAACCGACCTGGACCGGTGGGTCTCCCCGCTCGGTCAGGCCGGCTGATCCGATGACCGTAAGAGGGCCCGCAGACAGTTCGCATCCCCCGCTGGACCGATCTGTAGAGACGTGCAGCTGGCCCGCGGCCTTGCGTTGGCTTGAGCCCGCCCGCCGACCATCTGTTCGCCCTCCCCGGGCAGGCTGTGATGACGGGGGCCCGTGGAGCGGGCGTAGGCAAGGGGCCGCCCAGCCGGGGAGCGCAGCGCCAGCGGAGTGAAGCCGGCGTCTCGGGGCGGGTACATCTCCCCCTTGCCGGAGCTCGCGGGGCCCCCAGAATCGGAGCCCCGGGGAGAAGAACACCTCGGCGCGCAGCGCAGCGAAGCGCCGGAACCAGCACCGCCGGGCCCCCCGGGCCGGACCCCTTCGACGAGCGCAGCCCCGGTCGAAGGAACATCCGTCCCCCTAGTACTGACCACCGGTTCATCACCCCATTCCGCTCCCGGCTCTACCCGGCTTGGCTGCATCAACCCGCATCCGGCACTGCACAACGTTGCAGTGCACGAACCTGCACAGCCTGACCGGCTGTATTGCTGGTTTCTGCGCCGCGATCCCGTTCGGCGTCCGATACGCTAGCAGATACTCCGGTTTATTCGGACTAACGCTTTTGAGGGGGACGGCGTGGCTCACGACCATCACAGCCGAAGCGCTTGGGGCAGAATGCCCAGGTGCCCCGAGTCATCCGCGTCGCAGTCGAGACGCCGATGAACGTCCAGCTCGCCACCGAGCTGCTGGGGTCCGAACTGCGTGTGCACCTGATCCGGCACTACCGCACCAACCCGGGCCCCCAACGTGATGCCGCACAGGCGCTTGGGGTTTCGGCGAACGCGGTCTCGGCCAACACCAAAGTGCTGATCGACGCCGGCATCGTCGTCGTCGAGACCGGAGAAGACCGGCGCCACCAGATCTGCCGCATTGACCACGAGCGGCTCGCCATGGTGGTCGGAGATCTGCGTTCATTCGTCCTTGGCGGCCCGGGCCCCTCCGAGTAGTACGTCCGGCACGCGGAGAGGCCGCGGTGAAGCACCCCAGATGTGCTGAGCATGCTCGCTCGCGGGACCTGCGAGGACCGTCTGCCCATCCCTTGGGCCTGCGCAGTCGACGTAGATGTAATCGTCTTCGACGCCGAGCGCGGCGCGTGTCTGAAGTTGCCCGGTGAGTTGGTCGTGACGGCTGTGTGCCGCGTGCACTCGACAAGTGGGCGTGGACGCTGTCCCGGATATGGGGCGTTCTCCGGCAGCCTTCTGCGGACAGGTCTTAAGGAAGGGCCAACGCCTTGATGCGGCGCGGGGTTGAGTCGGACGCGGTGTGTCCCGGTGCGGGATCGTCTTACGGAACAAGAGGTCTGGCCACGGAGCGCGAGCCGACGCAGGAGTCAGGCAAGCCAAAGTGGTTGTGACGACGGCTCCAAGTCGTAGTGGTTGCCGTGGACGAGCAAGCTCGGCTCGTCGTCGCAGAGGACGGCGGAGGCCCTTCCTCTGCTCGTTCCCTGGGTTGCGACACCCCCGTATCGGGCCGAGTTGGCCGCGGAGGCGCTGGAATCGCCACAGCGAGCAGGGTAGGCAGCGAATTCCGCACAGGACGCCCTATTGATCGGCCGCGATGTGACGCCGTGCCACCGCGTCGACAAGCCGGAGATTGGCGGCGCAGAAGACTGGGTCGGTAAAACTGAACAACCTGCGGGCGGCTCAGGGTTCGGCGTCTGTAACCCACACCGGCACAGGCAAACCCAAGTTCGAAATGGACAATCGGACTAGTTCCAGATTTGCGCCGGGCGCGGTCGTTGCTACAAAGCCGCGACTGTCGCAGCGTCGGATAAAACTAGTCTCAATTTGCTCGAGAGCGTCTGCAAGTCCGAAGAACCCGCATTCCTCTGCGAGCCGTACGGCTTCGTCCGCCGACTGGTGCGCATGATGCACGAGGAGAGTGCAGCCGGTTTCCTCAGCTTTGGTTCGCGCGGCGTCGAGGTAGCTTTCAACCGCTGCGGGGTCCGCGTACCACAGGTGAAGGGTTCGCGTCCTCACGCTCATGTGCGTATCGCTCCACCCGGGGAGGTTGCGCTGCCCCTCGTCGGATCCAAGTACGAACGTTGCAAGCGTGTTCACTTCAGTGAGCACATCCTGAGTGTCTTGATCGCTGTCGGTCCAGGCTGCTTCATCATGGTCGGAAAATCCGAGAACCGATAGGCCCGCAACCCCCACTGCTTCGGCGAGGTTCGCCGCAATGTGGACCTCGCCACGAGTATGCGACCCGTTCTCCCTGTCGAGACTCGATGGATGGGGCGCACGGGCGGTGCGCGCCCCGTCATCGATCACAACAGAAGCGGGTCTTCCGCTTGAATCTGGCCATGCCTCAAGCAGGTATTCCTCAGTTGCCTGCTCGCAAATCCCGTCGAAGTTCTTGGTGCGATCTCCCCGGCCACCAATTCGGACACGGAACCATCCTGGACTGGGGGTGACGAGAACCGGGCTGGTTGGTTCCGGACCGTCGCCACCCGATAGGAGGAAAACGGTTTTGGCGACGTGCATGCTGACGAACTCCCGAAACCCCCACGGGCCGCCAGTGTCCGGTTCGTCAAGATCCGTCGGTCCAGGTTCACGTTCTAGCTGTCGAACCACTACCCGGACTGGTCCAATCCGACAGCCCGTCAGGACCAACAGCTGGGAAGCCCCTCCGACGACTGAAACATTCGCGGAAACCGCATCCCCGGCCTCTGCGATTGGCAGGGTCTCACCAGGCGTCAGTGCGAATTGACCGTACTCGACGCGTAGAACACCGTCGAACCGTGTGGTCACTGCTCACTCCTCGAGATAGCGGTCGGCGCAGACGCCAGGGATAACGTAAGGCCCTTCAATGCCCCAGCCCCCTACCTTGTCAGGATCACCCTAAGCTTATCCCCAGGGTGAATTCGCTGACTGTTGTAGAATCCGGAGTTTACGCCGCCTTGCGTGCTCTGTTCGCCGGATGGGACGAAACAGCGACTCCATCCGCGTGGCCCTCTCACAATCGGAAGGCGAGTATCGCCGCAACCGCTCCAAACTTTACGTCCGCCGGAGGCGCCAGTTGCTGCGGCGCCTTCTGTGACTGAGTTGAAAGGGTACTCGTCGCATGAACGACCGCTGCCGCCCGATGCAACGGCGAGTCCGTTGGGACAAGCGATCCTTCGATTCGATGTGTCGTTGTACGGCCCCTTGGTGAGCGAACTAGGCAGGCCGTAGTCGTGAGCCTTCCTTACGTGTTCCCAAATGTTGGGGAACTTAGACCGTCGGTACTCGAGGATGCCAACCACATTGGGGAATACGCAACCAGCCTTACGTGACGAATTTGGGCGGTCGCAACGGAACGGCGCGCTCTGCTGATTGTAATCGGCTGTCATCGGGACTGTCCCGAAAAAAGTGAGTCTGACAGTCCACGACGTACGCAGATTGTGAGCCACTTCGCCCAAGTACATGCTTCGATCGATAATTGCGTACCCTGCGTAAGTCTTACTTCCCACGGAGCGGAAAGTTGTTTCTCTAGTACCGCAGCTTGCGCAGCGGTTGACCCATCCGCCGACGGAAGCGGGGTGACCCACTCCCGTAACTCGGCCGATCCAGAAGTCGAAATCGGTGCGCAGCTTGGCTCCGCCGCTAATCATGGTCACCTTGCTGACCAGCCCACCAGAGCCGGTTCCGACTACTTTCCCGGTGCGCGCGCTCGTCACGGTCCAAGTGACAATCTTGTAGCCACAAGCGAAGTCGCGGTTGGTGGCCCGCCACTTCTCCCGAGGCGCGGTGGTGAGAGGGTCGCAGTCCGGGTTCCGGTAATAGTTGGAAGCTGCTTGCGCCGTTCCGTCCGTAGAGTTTTCGGACGGTTCTTCGGTGGGAATTTCGAACTCCACGTCGGGGTCGTCAGTCGAGTCGCGAATCTCGACGCAGAAGTCGCCCTCGCAAGTGGTCTGAGGTCCGGTGGGCTGAAGGCCGGTAGGCAGCTCTACCGTGGGCGGGACCTGTGGGTTGCCGTTCTCGTCGTAAGCAGGATTTGCCGGGTACTCTTTGTTAACAAAGTCATCGTCGTACTCCGCGTAGGTGACGGTGAGTTTTAGCGACTTGGCCGGGTGGTCGCAGACTTGGTGGTGCAACGACGTGTTGAACGAGCAGAACGAACGTCCATGCGTATCGTCAGTTCCGTCGCCAGCCGAGAATCTCATTCCGTAGTTCGGGCGGCCAGCAGCCCACTCGGTTGCCATTGCCGTCACGTCGACCGTAGCGCCGACGTCGCGGTTGTCACCCGAACAGTTCATCCCGACATTGTCCTCGATGGAGGCTCGCGCGTTTTGGTCGATCGTCGGACGAGTACTCCATGTGAGCGAGTTCTGATCCCATGCCTGCGTCACCATGTCGACGAACATGGGGCGGGTATCGCAGCCAGCCGAGTAGTACTGATAGGCCCTGACCTCCGCGAAGAGAATCTCTTTGTCGGTGAGCGCCGTGGTGTCGAACTGGGCATATGCCTCGCTGCGCCAGGGCGTGCTCGCGGGACTGGCGGCTGGGAAACGACCGACACTCAGATTGGCGCTGGTGGGGCTTTCAGAAGCGTGACCGTTGTTGCGAATGGTCACGTCTTGCGAGCCTCCCAGCAAGTCGAACTGTGGGTCGATGACTACCGGGTATGCAACGGAATCGCCGGCCAAGTACCCCTGCGGAACTCGTACGGTGAGGTCCCGGGTGACGTTCTCGTGGCCGCCGGCGGTCTCAGGCTCATCCAACTCGACATCGAGAGTGACTACGTCGCGCTGGTCGTTAGATGCCCCCGTCTCCGCGGTCTGCCATGCAAGCATTTGAGGGATTGTTGCTTGGACAGTGCCATCTGAGTCCGTCAGGACTAGCGAGCGTGGATCACCAGCACCAGACCCCTGTTCATCGGCCGTTTCGCTAGTCGGTGTGCTCGTTGACACCGCGGCGCCCCCGGTTGTACGTACCCCGAACGTGACGCCGTCTCTTTCCAGTGCTGCGAGCTCGCCTGCGGCCGGCGCCTCATTGAGACGGAGCCACACCGAAAACCCGAGCGTTGTCATCGACACGACAAGGTCTACCGGCGCGGAGTAACCGTCGATCGAGTAGACCGCCACTCCGTCCTCTACAACTGGATCTCCGAGGGGCGGCCCGCTCGGTGAACCGGTCCCAACGACGGTGCCGTCGACGCCTGGTAGACCGGAGAAGGTGACGGCGACCTCAGAGCCGTCGTCTAGCCGGAGGTCCGCCACGTGAGTTTGGCCGCCCACCCCGGTCGAATTGACCGTGACAGTAGCCGGCGAGGCGACGGGCGCGAGCGCTCCGTCAGCGCTCGGCTCGAGGTCGTAGTTGATGTCGACCCAGCTCGGCTCATCACCCTCCTCCGCTTCGTTGACGCGGATGGGAGCGCCGTATTGCTCGATCGTTACCGACCCGTCTGGGTTGACGATCGAAGTCGAAGACTCCGTCCTCGCCGAGAGGTCCTCCACCTCGGAGCTGAGCTGGGCGGCCAGAGCCGACGCCGCAGCGTGGTCGGGCTGGTCGGTCTGCCCATCATTGTCGGAGTCCGTCGGCGCAGACGGCTCGGTCGCGGACGGACTCGCCGGCGCAGCCGTGGCAGGCCCCGACAGGACAACCGCCGTCTGAGCGGTGCCGATCAGCGCGAGCAGCAGGCCTCCTGCTGCGGCCCGCCTCCAACCGGAAGCACGGCCTGCGTACGGCGCTCGTGATTGCGTCACCGGTCGTTCACGCATTTGCTCCCCCACCCTTCGCTGCCAATCCGTCTCGCGAAGTGAACAACCCCGAGACCGGCGCCGACCGAAAATCGCGAAGTTCGAAGCGGGTGGACTAGGCCATGTGGTCCGCGGTCCAGCGAGCAGTGAGGATGGGGGCTCCTTGTGAACGCCTTCTGGTCCTCCCGCCCGCCTAAACGGCGGCATGCAGAAGCACGAGTCGGCGCACCTGCATTTGGCGTTGGATTGGTCCGTCTAGTCTGCTGAGTCCCGACTCTCTTGGAGCACGCATGACTGCTGATCGCACCCCGAGCCGCGCCATGGTCCACAGACTTTGGCCCATCCTGGCGGTGACGGCCATTTTCGGCATAGGTGCCGTGCTTGCCAACCGCACACCCGCTCATGCGCCTGAAAGCTCGATGGTTACGACCGCGGGGCAGGATCAGGCCCGCGGCACAGAGACACTCCGCGACGACGTGGTGGAGGTGACCGCGTCAAACGGGCAAACCGGCTTCATTGTTCTCGCTGAGGTCAACGAGGCCTCCGGACTTGGGGTGCTCAACGGCACGACCTCGATGCAGACCTGGCTCAGCGAGCGAGAGGGGCTCGGCACGGACATCGTGGTCCCGGTCTACGACGCCGACCTGCAGACCGAGATCGGCGAGTACGTTATCGCCGACGCAGTCGCCAACGGACCCACGGCCATGCTCTTCGCGCAATAGACACGCGCCTGATTCCACATCCCGTTCAGAAGTGGCAATTACCTCGCGGCTCGTGGTCTCACGCCACTGCTCACGCATCGTCGGGTGGCCTCGCCGGCTCCCGGCGGCGTTCTCTGGTGCGCTTTCGGGTGCGGGGTCGGCTGCGTTCATGGTGCGAGGGTCCGGCCGGCGTTGTTGCGTAGCCAGGTGGAGGGGTTGATGTTGTCGGCGTAGATCGACCCGTTGGTGGGGTGGACCTCGAAGTGGAGGTGGCACCCGGTGGAGTTCCCGAGGGTGCCGACGCGGCCGATGACCTGCCCGGCGGTGACGACGTCGCCGTCCGCGACGTTCGCGGCGGCCATGTGGGCGTACCAGGTGGTCAGCGAGTCGGGCCCGGTTTCAATCTTGATGAAGTTCGGGCCCGCCCACCCGGATTGGGAGGAGTCGGTGCGCGCGATGCCGGAGTGGGCGGCGTAGACAGGCTCACCGCACGGCAGCGAGAAGTCTGTGCCGGTGTGGCCGCGCGCCCAGTTGCCGCCCGAGTTGCCCCAGTTGCTGCGGTCGACCGAGACGCCGTTCGCGACCGGCCAGGTGACCTGCCCGGGGGCGACGTCGAGCGCGGAGCACAGCTCCCCAGCCTCGCCGGCCTCGAGGACCTCAACGCCGGCGTCGGTCATCTGGGTGATGAGGTCGACCGCCTCGGGCCACCACCGCTCGTAGTGGAACGGGTCCGCGTTGCGTTGGGTCCGGTGGGCCGCGATGGTGGGTTCCAGGGCCTCCCAGCCCTCGACGCGCAGCAGTGCCTCGTAGAAGTTGATCGATGAGGTCCGGGGGTCCATCCGCTCGGAGTAGGAGCCCCAGGCGCCGTTCGCGCGCTGCTGGAACAGGCCACGGGAGTCCGGGCCCGCGGTGTCGCCGTAGTCGACGACCTGCAGGCTGGACTCACCCATCGCGGTCATCACCGCGATCGCCTGGGCCCGGGCCGGCACAGCGAGCTCCTCGCCAGCCGCGATGATCGCCGCGGCGTTCGCGACCTGCTCGCTACTCCACGGGCCGATCCCGTCGTCCGGGACGTTCCGCACGCTCTCCGCGGCATCGCCCGCGCCGACACGGCACGCGTTCGAGGCGTTGGCGAAGTCGGGACGGCTGATCCCGACGATGAGCACCACGAAGGTGCGGGGCCCAGCATCCGCCGGTCGGCAGCCCGCTGACTGACTTCAGCTGTTGCGTGTGGACTGAGTCTTCCCGACTGCTTGCGCCGCCCTTCTTGCCGTCTGCGAGCCTGATGCGGCCGCCAAGGGAGGCTGCAGGAGAGGCGCCGCCCGCCGGCCAGCTTCGCGCCGGCGGCGGCCAACGCACCGGACGCACACTGGTGCCAACCCCAGTCGGCTCGGAGGCCTCGCCACGCGGGACGGGATTTCTGAAATACGTTGGCGCGACACGCCGCCCAAATGCGTGCGCATTTCTGAAATGCCGATTGGATGGTGCGCATGGCAGGACGACCGAGCAAGGGTGATCGACACGCGTTCATGACGCGCATCCCGCGCGCCGCAGCTGACCGCGTCCTCGAGGACGCGCAGCGCCTGGGCATCTCCTACAGCGACTACATCGCCTTCCTTGTCGCCAACGCGGTAGGCGTGGAGACGGACCTGCCATCAACGAGCCGAGACCGTCAGCAGGAGCTGCCTTTGCAGAGCGCTTCGTAAATGACTCGAGGCCACCGTGCGCCAACACGGTGACCTCGTAAGTCTTAGTTATTCGGCTAGGTAGAGCGCCAACTCTTCCTACCCGCCACCGCCTAGACGGTGAATCTCAGAGCTCCTCGGCCGGAGGGGCTCAGTTATGCCTTCACATCAACGGGGCCAACCACTGATTAGCGAGGCACGAGCGATGCTAGCAGCATGCCTGCGCGCAAGTTCGGCATTGAACCACCGAACTGGCGTGTCGCGTGTCGCCGGGCTATGCCAGACGACACCGAACCTGTTCACCAACGACAACCTGGCCGCAGAAGCGGCGCAGGTCTGTCAGCGCTGCCCGCTCGCCACCGCCTGCCTCCTCGACGCCCTCAAGACCGACGCCGCCTACCGCCGCGGCGACGACCCCTGGGGCCTCAGTGGCGTGTGCGGCGGTGTCGCCTTTGACCCGAGCCACAAGCCGCGACGCGTCCCCACCGCCGGCGGCACCGCCCCCGCCACTGTGGCTGCGCAGGCCCCCCCCCCCCCCCCCCCCCCCCCCCCCCGCCCCCCCCCCCCGCCCAGGCCGGCCAGCCGTCGTCCCGGCACGCCGCGGCTGGCCGTGACAACGTTCCCGGCACCTCGTCCGGTACGACTACGGCTATTACTGCAGGTATTGCAGTCGGTATCGCTCGACACGTCGCTGGCCGGGCCGGTGACCGTGCCCGCGCTCGTGTCGAGGTGGCCACGTGGGCAGCGTGAACGCCGGCGAGCTCGACGAGCTCCTCTTCTCCCCCACCGGCTGGTTCGCGATCGGCGCCAACAACCAAGCCGTCCCCGGGGTACGGGTCCCCACCCTGCACACCGGCCTCGCGCTCATCGGCGAGGGCGCCGTGGCCACCATCGTCGGACGCCTGCGCCCCGAAGTCAGCGTCATCGACATCGACCTCGAAGGCCACCAGGGCCACGCCGCCACCGAGCAGCTCGCCTCCTGGTGCCACCGCAACAAGCTGTGGCACCTCGTTCGCCCCTCTGGCGGCGTCGACGGCCGCGCCCACCTCTTCGTCCTCCCCGCCGAGCGCCGCGACGACCTCACCGAGGCCGTCATCGAGGTACGCCGCAGCATGCGCGCCTCCGCACGCGCCATCGACCTGCGCCGCTCCGGACACATACGCCCCCTCTCCGCCCCCCACCGCAGCGGCGTCGACACCCGCGCCCACGGAGACCTGCGCGCCGCCCGCCGAGCCCTACGAGCCGCCCTCAACGCAACGACCGCCACAAATCAGGATTCCGCTGGCTCAACCGCCTCACAAACTTCAGGGGCTGCCGGTGCGCGCGCCGGCAGCGACCTCCGCCCGACCCGCAACACGCGGCGCAGCATCGTCGGCCGCGCCCTCGCGCCGCGACCGCGCCGCCGCAAGTCCCTGCCCGCACCGTGGGCCACCTACCTGGCCACCGGGGTGGCTCCCCCGCACGGCGGCAGCGACCACAGCCGCTCCACCGACGAACTGCTCGCCACGCGCGCCATGCTCCGAGCCGGCCACACCGCCGAAAGCGCCTGGACCCTCATTGCCGAGGCCCACCCCGGCGCCATGGCCAAGGCCCGCGCCAACCGCCGACGCTGGATCGACTGGGTCTGGAACCGGCTCGTCGAGGCCGACAACACCACGCCACCCCAGCCCAACCCCGCTCTCGACGACCAGGCAGGGCCCCTCAACGACGCCCACCAGGCCCTGCGCCGCGACATCCACGCCGCCCGCGCCGCCCTCAGCGACCTCGCCTGGACCATCACCCCCCGACGACGCAAGGCACTGCTCCTCGTCGGCCACCACGTCCTCGACCGCATCGAACGCACCGGACAACGCCGCATCCCCGTCCCCGAACGCGACCTCGTCGAAGACACCGGCCTCACCGACCGCAAAACCATCCGCGCCGCCCTACGCCTCATCACCGCATCCCCCACCCGCCCAGCCGCCGACGCAACCGAAGTCACAGCCGAGGCTGCAGCCGGCGAACCCACCCACGGCCCTCTCGCCGAGCCCTCGACGACATCCCGCGGCCTCGGAGTGCTGCACACCGACTGCTGGGACCCCGCAGCCAAGGACACCTCCAGTTACGAATTCGAGATCAACCCCGCCCCCACCACAGGGGTGAGTGAAATCCCCCCACCAAGTAGTCACACCCCCCACCCGTGGCGCCCACCCGCCGGAACCTGGGCCCACCTACCCGGCCACGCCCACGCCCTCTGGCGTGCACTCCTCCAGGCCCCCGAGCCCCTGAGCGACGAAGAGGCCGCCCGGGTAGCCCACCTCCCCGAGTACCGCCACTCCCCCATCACCGCTCACTTGCGCCGTGCCGCAGCGCAGACCCTTCTTGAACTTGCCCGAGCCGGACTCGCGCACATCCACGCCGACGGCACCTGGAGCCCCGCCACCACACTCACTAACGAGCTGCGCGTGCAAGCCCACCGACGAGCCACCCAGATCACCGCGGCCCTCACCCATGAGCGAGGCACCTACAGGGAAACCGGCAACACCTGGAACCGCGAGCGAGCGCGCGCCTACAAGGCCCAACTCGCGCGCGAACGCGCCTGGTGGACCGCACTCGACCCGAACGAGCGCACGACACGTCGCGAGCACTGGCGTACCCAGTTCGACACGCTCTCCGTGCTCGAACAGGAGAAGCTCAAAGCCCGTCTTGCGCAACGACGCATCACCGCCGGCGTCGACGAAACAGCCCGGCACCGGGCCTGGGTCGACTCACTCCCCCACGGCGACTACACGCGACGCGTCATCGAACGCCAACACCGCTACGCCCAACTCGCCCCCGCACTTCAGCAAGCCTCCGTAGCAGCCTGGGAACGCCACCGCGCCCGCTACGGCCTTCAACGCCACCAACCCGACCTGTACAACACCGAACCCCTCTACCCCGACACCGCACACGAACGCGACCTCGAGTTCCTCCACAGCCAAGCCAGCACGACCGCGACCCGCACGCCAGTCATCGCAAGCTGAACTAGCGCACGCGTCACATCACGACACCGCCGGCGTCGGTCTCGTGACAGCTGCAGACGCGCGGCGTGCGCGTCGCGATCGCGCAAGGGCGCTCATCACGACCGAGGCCGCCCGCGGACGGTCCGTGCTGTCATCACGTCACCTGGGCCACACCGCCTGCCGCTCGGCGGCCAGGAACTGAGTGCGGCGCAATCGCTACACCCGGCCCTGACCGGCGTCGTCGCAGCAACCCGGCGCCGCGGGCCCCACAACCGTCGGACCGAGAGAGCCAGACCAGGAATCCGTCGGCGGGCCCCTCGGTCGTTTGTAGGCGCCGTCAGCCGCGGGACAGCCGAGTAGATGCCAACCCACGGCTGCCCGGTAAGCATCAAGCCCGGCCGTGGCCGACCCCCTCCCCCGCCCCGTCCCGGCTACCGATACGACGGGGCGGTAGCAGACAGATCCATCAAGGCGTTCGATCCAGCTCCGCGCACAGCCAGCGACGCCTCGCGAGAGCTACAGTCCGTGATACGAGAGCTCAACTAAGGCGTCCTGACCTGCATGAACGACCCACCTATGGCTGTAGTAGACGTAAACTATTACATGACCTATTGCATAGGTAGCACGTGTGGTGTGTCTCGAATAGCTGCTGCGCTGTCTGCGCGATAGGACTGAAGTGAGGCAGTGAGTGCGACATCCGTACGACAGCGTGATGACTGTCGTATGACACGCCCCGTACTTGGACTAGCAGCAACCTATTGATGAGGTATCTTTTACGCAGTCGTGAACTCGGCTCGTGCTATCGCTCAACTAGTGAAGGCATGTGGCGGTGCTGCCGCTGTGGTCCGCAGAAGTCAAACCAGTGCTGCGGCAGGACTATTGCTGTCGTAGTCATGTACTAGGAGTGTCGCGTGACCGGAATTAGTCGAGTCGTGACATTCGCCAACGGCAAGGGTGGCGTCGGAAAGACCACGTGCGCAGTCAACGTGGCCGGGCTCAGCGCCGCTGCAGGCTGGCGAGTGCTGCTCATCGACCTTGACCCTCAGGGCAACGCCGGCCACGACCTGGGCTACAGCTGGCCCGACGCCGAGGGACACGTCGGCTCCGACAACGGCGAGCACCTGGTCAACGCACTCACCACCACCACACCACTGAAGCCCGTGCTGGTCGACGTCCGCCCCAATCTTGACGTCATCAGCGGGGGAGACCGCCTTGACGACCTCGAGGACGTTCTCGCGGGGCGCGCTCGGCGAGGCGGAGACGCACGACGAATGCTGGCCGACGCGCTACGCCCCATCACCGACGGCTACGACCTCATCGTCATCGACACGCCTCCCACCCGCCCCGTTCTGCTGCAACTGGCTCTCGCGGCCACCCAGTGGATGGTGGTTCCGACAAAGTCCGATCGCGGCAGCATCGAGGGCCTGCGCACCCTCGCCGCCCAAGTAGTCCGAGCCCGCGAGACCAATCCCGTCATCGGCGTCCTCGGCGCCGTCCTCTTCGACACCGGGACCGCCGCCACCCGCATCCGCGCCGACGCGGCAGAAGACATCTCCGCCGTCCTGGGCGGCGCCGCCGAGGTGTTCAACTCCGTGATCCGTCATTCCGAGTCCGTCGCCGTCGATGCACGCGAGAAGGGACACCTGGTCCACGAGATCGCTGAGCGCGTCCAAGACGCCGAGCCCTACTGGGTGGCCCTCAAAGAAGGACGCCGCCCCAACCGGGTTCCGGGCAGCGCACCGGCCCTCGCCGACGACTTCGTACTCCTGACCCAAGAGATCCTCAAGCGCATCGCAGACAACGAGGAAGCGAGCAACGCATGAGCGACCGGCCCAAGCTGCAGCCCGCCCTCGGGCTCAGTGCCATCCCAGCACCCCAGGGCCGTCCGCGGCCGAGCATCCCCGCCCCCAAGGCTCGCCCACGCCCCGTCGTCGAGGCAGAGGACGGCGACAGCACTGATCAGGCTGGCGCCGCTGGAGCGAATGATTCAGCCCGCGACCCGGGAAAGGACGAGACGTCGGAGGTCACACCCGTCGAGACGCAGCCCGTGCTCGACACCAACGACGTCGATCCAGCGGACGAGAGTCGAGACGATTTCGACGCCGGACCCCTGGAGGGCCACGCGTCGGCTGCGGTTCCTGGTGATACCGCAGTGCGGGGGCGTCCTGCACGGCGGACGACTCAGGCAGCGAAGGCTCCGAGCGAGCGAAGCGACGCCGTCAAGCACACCACCGTCCTGCTGCCCGCCGGCGCCGCCGAGTGGCTGCGCGAACGGGCACGCCAAAGCGACCAGACGCAGGTCGCGGTCATCCTCGACTGCATCGAGCAGACCTACGACCGGCTCCCCGAGCTCGTTGCCAATGAAACCGGAGCAACCGGGGGATCCGGCCTGTTCCCCAACCGTCCCGCCGCCCGCCCGACCCCCAACGGCCTCACCGCGACCCTCGGCTTCCGCACCACCCTCGCCAACCTCGACGTCATCGACGGCATCGTCGAGGCCACCGGCGCAAGGAACCGATCCCATCTCATCGCTATCGCGCTACGCGCCGGTGGAGCCCCTGCCCTCTAGTGAGGCGGTCATGCCCAACCCCGCCACCACGTGTGAACCAGCTGTTGCGACGCTCGCTCACTCGTTCGCTGAGAGGGTCTAGGGCCAGCACGGGCGCCGGCGCGCGCCGAACGGCCCGAAGTTGGCAACGCGTCCACATTCGACCTGGCGTTCCGAACGCGTGGCGACTGGGAGGTTCGGAACCCCGAGACCTCCTGCACAGGACTTCGTCCTGCGTTGCTCTCTTCCGCAAGCGCCGGCGTGGGACTGGTTCGCCTGCGCTCCCGCTTGGCCTACGCTGGCGGAGGTGTCCTGCTGACGGGAGCTGCCATCATGCTCGTCAACCCGTTCGATGGATCGACCAACGTGAGCTTCCACTTCACCGCCGTCATGCTCTACATCGGCGCTAGCGAGACGACGAAGCGTCTCGCGAAGCCGAACGGCACCCTCCACGCCGCTCGGTAACCACCACGGCCTCAACTGATGATGGCCCGACATCGCGAGATGCCGGGCCACGAGCCGTCCGGTTGCCTCCTTCGGCCGTGGGTGCGGCAATCCACCGTGTCACCGTCCCAACTCAAGTGCCCCCGTTGGCCCGTCCCTGCGGGCCGGGCGGTGCTGTCCTCGCGGCGGTGGCACGCTCGCGAGCTCGCGCGACCCCACCACGAGAGTTCTTCTCCTCCCCGGGGCTCCGATTCTGGGGGCCCCGCGAGCTCCGGCAAGGGGTAGATGTACCCGCCCCGAGACGCCGACTCGCTGCGCTCCCCGGCTGGGCGGCCCCTTGCCTACGCCCGCTCCACAGGCCCCCGTCATCACAGCCTGCCCGGGGAGGGCGAAAAACGGTCGGCAACGCAGAAGCCGCCACCCTGCCCCGGCGCAGGAAGGAGCCCGCGCCATGCGGCTCACCATCAAGACCCCCGCCGACCTCGCGGCCGCCGTGCCGCTGATCCTCGGCTTCCACCCCGAGGACTCCATCGTCCTTCTGTGCTTCGGCGGTCGCTCCACCAAGAGCGGTCCGCACGTACGGGTCGACCACCCCCACACCCCAGAGGACCTCGTCGAGGTCGCGCAGGCTCTCGGAAGGATCGCGGCCCAGCACGGCACCCCGCGGACGACGTGGGCGGCCGTGTCCTACACCGAGGACCAGAACGAGGCCCGCGACGCGCTCCTGACCGTCGCGGCCATGCTCACCGGCTCCACCGGCCAGGTCGCTGCCCTCCTGCAAGTCACCGGCACCCACAGCGGGACGGTAGGGGAGGGGCAGCAGTGGATCTCCCACGACGACCTCCTCGACCCCGAGAGCGACCCGCAGGGCGCACGAGACCTGCGTGCCGCCGGAATCATCACCGGCCCCCACGGCGTCGTGACCCAGGCAGACCGGGACCGGCACGCCGTGCAGGGCATCGCCCACGGCATCCCGGCGGCCGTCGACACCCGCGAGGAGGTCGGGCTCCACCTGACGCCCAGCCCGTCCGATGCCGCACAGCAGCAGGTGGTCCGCGACCTGATCGCGGCCGTGCGAGGCCAGCGGATGGCCCAGCGGCTCGACGGCACCCACGAGGCTGGCGAGGCTGGCGAGGCGGCATGGATCGGCGAGCAGGTCGAGCGTGCTCGCATCCTCTACGCCACCGGGTCCGGTGACCGGCTCAGCGACGAGGACACCGCGCGCCTGCTGGTCGACCTGCCCGACCCCGACCTG
>JAVXUM010012152.1:0-10111 GCA_035590655.1 Pouteria glomerata | reverse complement strand
AGTTCTTATTTCTTCTCTTTTGAGAAAAAGAATCAGAGAAATAAGTAGGGTTTTAAACCAAGATTACTTTTCCCTATTTGAATTTAGAAACCTTTATTCGTGGATAACATTTACATTTGAGTATTAGTAAGCAAGAGGTTATTTTGTTAAGTTAAATATTTCATTTTAGAAATATTAGAAGTTATTTGATTTACAAGATACACAATCTGAATTTTATTTCCCTGTAGTTCTTTTATAAAAAAAAAAAAAAAAAAAAAAAAAAAAAAAAAAAAAAAAAAAAAAAACTTTAAATCCATATGATGCATGAGATGCGAGATGGATGCACCTAATCAGGCTACCTACATATCTCAATTGAGAATCAAGCCACTCGTAGTTCATGTAGTGATATATTTTGCTTATTTGGCAATACTGTTTCTTAAAAGGGTTCTACATGCGAGGTAGACAATCTTCTATTAAAACTTTATGCGTGATTTGGCTTCTGCTAGTAATGAAAACAAAATTTGAAGAGGTTAGTTGATATATATGTAATGTTTTGGTGGTCTAAATGACCATGTAACTGAACTTAAGCTATATACTCAAGCTGCTTACATAACCCAATAAGGGATCAAGTCATCATAGTTTAGACCTAAAGTGGTCCAAACTATATATATTGGTTTAAATCATGATTTCTTAGAATGTCAAAGTGACAATCTAAAAGTTAGTGCCTAGTATATAACTTCAAAGAAAGCCTAGCTAGACAATAAATCAGTGCCTCGCACATGATTCAAAACAAGAGCATCGCTCTGATATAGAATTTTACTCTTGGGATCTGATCCTATACTAGACAAATATAGTGCTTGGCAATTAATCCTAAAATGAGCTTTCCTTATTTTGGTTTATCTTGATAAGGAGTCTTGCTCCCAAACCTAGCTTTATCAGGTTTGGATTTGATAAGGAGCCTCACTCTTGAGCCTAGCTCTATCTAATCTAGTCCAATAAGGAGCCTAGCTCTCGAGCGAGGGGCCTAGCTCCTAGGGTCGAGTCAATGCTTAGCACGTGATCTCAAGGGAAAGAGTTTTGCTCTAACTAAAAAGTTTCACTCTTAGGATGCACTTTATGCGAAAAGGGGATTTAGCGCGAGTGTGAGCCTAACTCTAATAGATTCGATAAATAGCCCAGCTCCTAAACCTCTCTCTATCTAGTCTAGTCTGGTAAGCTCCTAAGTTTTGCCCTATTTGATCTGGTCTGGTATGGAGCTTTGCTCTATCTTATCTAGTTTGATAAGGAGTTTCGCTCTTGAGTTTCAGTCTATCTAGTCTGGTCAAGTAAGGAGCTTCACTCTATCTATAATAAAGTCTACATAATATGGGTCGAGGGTTTCATGCTATGCAAATATGTAAGTAAAATGATAATTTATGTCATAATATTAGCACATTCACATGGTATATTTCACAAGTATCCCTAAAGGAAGAATTAAACTCACAAATTAACAACTTAAACAATCCTAAGTCATTTCTATTCTCTGAAGGATTACTCACTCAGGCAAATATTCTAGATTGATAAGCAATTAATTTCTAAAGCAATATCTATCCTTGTGAGTGTGTGTTTACATGCTTTTTGGCATTCTAATATTTTTAGCACTATTTTGACATGGCATTAGGTAGTATTTAAATAGACTATTGCATGAATTTAAACATATTATGGCATAGTGACATGCTAGAAATGACTCCTGTTAAATGTGGAGAATTTTTCAAAACTCTCTTGAGTTAATCCGGTCAATATCATACATAGAGCTTAGCCCAGTTTGAGTTATGAATCAGATTCCTTTCATTGACAAAACAATTTTTATTCAACCTTAAAAAAATATTTTTCATGGCAAACATGTTAAAATACTAACTAAAACACTTAAACAAAAAAAATAAAAAAAAATAAAAATTTTAAAGAGAGAAAATAATATCAAATGGAAAATTCTAGAGAGATAAAGTCTAAAATGCTTGGAGCGATGCCTTGAGAGCTCCTTTTGGTGTGAATATAGAAAATGGGAAGGGCTTATATTTATAGATTTTCTAGGCCAAATGAAGCTTTTGTTGGACCAACTAAGGAAAAAGAGTTACACAAGTCCTTGAGCAAATATGTTTGCCTAGTTAAATGGGCAAAACAGTTTGCCAGGGTCAATATGCAATCATGTTTGCCCATAAAGTTAAGCAGACATGTTTGCTCGAAGCCCTAAGTAAGCAAGATTATAAAATAAGCCAGGCAACACATCCTGCCAACTCAAGTAGACAAGACAGTGGTGGTAAGCAAAATGGCGACCAGGCTTAAATTCTTGGCTATTTGGCCTAAGCCCCTGACAGTTTAGGTTTTGCTTGATAGTTTTGGACCATTTTAAGACATTCTGCATAGTTTTCGAGAGCTTCCGAGACCTCTCAGGCACTTTTTGGAGTAATTTGGACCAATTAGGTTAAAACTTGATCAAATTTGGATTTTCTAAGACCAAGTACATTTGAAAAATATTGCTCCAAAATGAACTAAAACAGAGAGGGAGCACTACATCTTCTTCGTAACCTTTGCAAATATGTACAAAAGGGGCCTACCTACTAATTTTAAGTATAAGGATTTCAAAGACACCATTAAAATAACTCCCAAGCCTCTCTATGAATTTACAAATAATTAACGAATTTCAAAGTCCTAACTTCGGAGAGACTCGCCAAAATTTAAATAGGCTTAATCTAATAATGCCCTTAGCTCAAGAAATATGTTTTTATCATTTTGTGTAATTTTGAAGTCTTTTGATTTAATTTAAAGATCCCAATAATGTATGTTGCTTGGTCACTGCAATTTTGATGAAAATAGCTATTTTAGATATTCTTATGCTGAAACAACTTCCGAAAGCACCTTTTGAACCCTAGAAGCCCAAATTTGAATTTTATCACGAGTTTTTGAATATTATGGAGTTTTTTTAAAATTTTCAAACTTAATTTGGTCATTCCAATCAATATTGTTATGTGGGTCTGTCGGTAATCTCCCAACTTGACTTCTAGAATGAATTGACCTTTAAAACTTAAATTTGACCAATTTTTCAATGCAAGAAAGTTGAATTCTACTCTATGAATGTCCTTTAAAAATCCTACTAAGGTTTAATTCCATTTGAGCCTTTAATTTAATTGTGCTCTGTTTTCAGGGACACAATGGTCATTTTTTACCAAATAATTCTTTGCAATGAATTCAATCTAATTTCCTTATTAAATGTTCAAGAAAAATTATGAAAAATATTCTAAAGAAAAAATTTAATATTTACAAAAATATGTGCTTACTAGAATAGTACAAAGTACCAAACAAAAATGATGTGTTTACAATGGTGATCATCAATTACAAGAAGATGGATAAGTACAATAGCAATTACATCGAGAAAGACAATGCATCAACGATTATTATGAATGGTTGAGAACCACCCTGCACTAATTGGATACAAAATTGTTGGTGGCTATAATATTATCATCTGACTTCATGTTGTAGAGTGGGACCAAACATTTTGCTTATATATGCATTGTGAGACTTATTTATCTTAATGAGCGGAGGAGGGATGAGAAAAAAGATACTACTTGAAGTAAGGACTTTTAAAAACACTTCTAAATAATTTTTTCTTTTCTTATTGTCACGTTAGTAGATGTTTTAATAAGTTGTTTCTATTAATTACAGTAGTTTAACAAATACTTAAACAGTTTCAATACTCAACCTAGTATTTTATCCCCTAAAAGTTTAAAAAAAAAAAAAAAAAACCTTAAAAAATCTTTTATAAGAAATATCTCGTTGTATCATGTACCAGCCTAAAAGAAGTTCTAAAGTACCTAATTAAATTTCTAGTTTTTGATATTGTATTGAAAAATAATTTTTGACAAAAAAAGATGTAAATTATGTTATATTTGATGGTTAAAAATATGTTAAATTGAATGGTAAATTGGATTGTAACACCAATTGATACTAGGAAATCTAGTCACAGGTGAATCTAATGACATTTATTAGTAAATTTTTAACTTATGTGCTCATATTATAATTTTTTTTAATATAAAAATAACAAATGTTACCAACTTTTGCCAATATTAAGTCACATTCCATCCTAAATGCGTAATGTTTATTTTGTATGGAACCCAAAATCATAGCTAAAGGTGAACATTATTGGCTAGCCTCACTTTTTTGTAAGTCTAAGGATTTTTTATGACTAATTAGTTAAATAGGTCAAGCTTAGAATTTAGAAAATTAAAAATAATTTTAATATTCTATGTTTTTTATATTCTTGTATTTGTGTTTTCCTCTAGAAAATTGATTTTTACATTAATTTTTATAGAAGATTATTTATAGTCTAAAATATTTACATTTTATAATTTTTCATCTAAAAATATGGTTTAAAATATTTTTTTAAATAATAAATGGGTTTAAGTAGTAAGTCTTTTTTCTTTTTGGTAAGTAAGATATTTTGGATTAATGAGAGAATAAATTACACGACATAGAGGGCATACTCTCAACGTACCAAAGAATTAAGTTATATATCTAATATGTGATGAAGAATAATTAGCCTTAAATTATTTGGAAGGCCTAGGCCATATTAAGGATTCTAAGAAGAAAAGCTAGTTTAATTATCCTTATTTTATTAGTTGCTTTAATTAATAATTTGGGACTTATTTATCTTTTCTTTAATAATTAGGATCTAGAGTGTATTTTTTTTTAGGGCATGTTCATAATTTGTGTAATTCATTTATAAAATGATAAATTTTTTAGCCTTTTGGGGACTTTTGGGTCATTTTTGATAAAGTTTTGAAGTATTATTCAAAACTTTTTGTCTGTTTATGTGTTTTGAGCGACACACGTGAGAATTAAATAAGCTGAATCTACGTTGATAGATTCAATTGTTTATGAAGACTTCCATTCTACATTAATTGGTATCAGTGCGGGCATCTTCTCGCCTCTGGCAGTGAATGTGGATGGAAGAAAGACAACATTGCCCCTTTAGCGCGACGTGGAGGAGTTAAAGGCATCATTTGCCAATCAACAATGAGAATTTATGGAAGTTCATCAAGAACTAGCAAAAATCTAGAGATTACGCACTAGCGTAGACCTCTGCCCACAATGTAAAAGTTTACCAAACTTATAAGAAGAAGAATAGAGGTGGTAAGATAGTGCCGGCATACCTAAGGCTTGACCTAGAATCCTGATTTTTCTTAAGAAGGGGTGACACACAAGGTAATAACTAATGGGGCTAACAGCAGCCTTAAAACAGGTGGCCAGGTATGGAGGGATTACCACAACTTGTTGGATAATCCCATAAACTCTAATGACGATCCTAATGAAGAGAATGAACTAGAAAACCATGCTCGAAACTCACAAAACATAAAGTTTGACCTTAGATTCATTACAAAAATTTTAAAAATCCTCACATCCAAAACTTTAACCCAGAAAGGCCACTAGTAGCCGGTAGAAAAGGTGTAGGCCATTGAAGCCAGCAGTAACCCTCGCGGCAACTTCCAAAACTGCACCAAGAAACTCTCTAGCAGCAATATGGCTAACGACAGCCCTTCTAAAACCCAGAATTCAACCCCAGAAACTTTCAAAATCCAAAACATTATCCCATAAATTACCACAGACCAGAAATCATAATCTTCAGTACCATCGACCGGTATAAAGACCCGACATTCCTTGGGAACAATTTTCTAATAGCAATTCTAACCCTGAAATTAACTGAAACCAACCCATTAATCAATTACAGCCTAGCAACTAAAGAAACTAAGATGAATACCAGCTAAAAGCTGATATTCCAAAGATATTTTAAGATGATACACATAGAGGAATTTTCAGACTAGTTTTTAGAGGTCCAAAGATTTTTTGAGATGATGGAAATACCAAAAGATCAAATGGTGAAGCTAATAGCTCACCGAATGAAAAGTGCATCAACTATATGGTGGGATCAATTGCATAAGGATGGGTAACGGCAAAGGAAAACTCCCTATTCACACATGAAGAAGGATGCAATAATGTCTTCGAGGGAGATTTCTTTCACCAGATTATAAGCAGCACTTGTTCCAATAATATCAAAATTGTGTTCAGGGAGGTAAATTTATATTTGAGTACATAGTTGAATTTTGTAAACTTGCTATTAGGAATGATTTGCAAGAAGATGAACAACAAAAAGTGGCAAGGTATGTTAATAGGTTGAGGGCAAGTATTAGGGAGAAAATTGGCATACAATATCATTGGATAGTAGACGAGGCCCATAATATGGCCTAAAAGGTCGAGTTACTGGAAAAGTCTAATGGGAGGAGTAAGTAAGAATTTTATAAGAAAATTAAAGGTTTAGAGGCTTTTTTAGGAAAAGAAAAGTCACCATAACATACCACTTCAAATTAGCCCTAAAATTTCAATAACAGTGGAGGAAGAACTCTTAATAGCAGTGCAACGATTAACGGTTCAAAGGAGAATACTAACCTTGTTCTTAGTAGAAGTTATGTTCATTCAAGTAAGAGTTCAAGCGTTAAATATTTTCGGTGCGAGGTAGTTGGGCATCGATCCAATGAATGTCCGAATAGAAGGTCTGTGGATTTAATTAATGGGGATGATGATACTAGGCAGAAGAAGAATGAACATATTAAGTTTGAGGAGTTTGATGACGTAGTGAATGAGAATGAGTTGGATGGCGAGAGACTTAACCTTGTTGTTTGAAGGATTTTATGTTCTTTCAAACTAGAGGAGCCATCACGAAGAAAGAATATCTTTAGATCCCTTTACACCATCCAAAAGAAAATCTGTGATTGAATTGTTAATATTGGCAACTGTGATAGTTTTTATTGCATTTGCTTTGCTAGAAAACACTAAATATCTATGAAAATCTCTAAAAGTTATTCACTTTTTATCTTACATACGAATTATGAACTCATAACTCATCTCAATTTATCTCATTTTTTATCATTCTAAACACACCATTTGTTGCTAAAAAACTCATAGACTTTATAGGATTAAAAACTAAACTGCATCATTTACCCTATTGTATTGGATGGGTGAGAAAAGGGCCGATAACGAAAGCTATAGAAATTTATAGAGTTCCTATTTCTATTAGGAAGTTTTATCATGAGAAGGTGGTTTGGGATGCAATTGAAATAGATGCTAGTCACATATTACTTGGGAGGCCAAGGCAATTTGATATAGATTCCACTTATAGGGGGAGAGATAATATGTACTTCTTTATTTGGAAGGGTCATAAGATTACTATGCTTTCCACCAAAAACTGTGGCATTTAAGCAAAACCTTCCAAAGTGAAGGGGCAAGCCTTCTTTACTACTACTGAGAAGAAGAGGAAGTTTGAAAAAAGAGTTAAGGAGGTGCGTGAAATTCATGTGATTGTCATTAAATTGGTGGTTCAAGTTTTGATGGGAATAATCCAACTCAAAAATACACCCAAGTCCAATTTTCTAGTGCCTTGAACCCATTTTCAGCACCTTTTAAACCTTTATATAGCACTTTAAATGGCCATTCTAGCCTAATGAAAACACCACTTAACCAGGCCAATTTGTAACCCAAACTATCCCATTCATTTTTTAGCCTAAAATCGGCTTTAAAAGCCCATTTACAGCTACTAGACAACACTGCTTAGCCACTTTCCTGCGCCCAAAATGACCCCAACAACCTTATGATAGTCTACCAAAACGGCACCTTTAGTAGGCAATAATCTATGGAAACTTTTAGAGGAAAAAGTGGGAAGGTAAAGTAGTATATTAAGAAGGAAAATGGTGATTCAGAGGCTCAGAAATTAGTTCCAAGGGGTGTACAACAAGTTCTTGAAATGTTTCCCAAGTTAGTAGTTGAAGATTTACCTGATGAGTTATCACCAATGAGAGATATACGGCATCAGATTGATTTTGCACCTGGGACCATTCTTCCTAATCCATCATACTACAAAATGAGTTTTTAAAAGGGGAGATCTTAAGAGAGAAATTGGAGAAGTTATTGGAAAAAAGTTTTATTAGGGAGCGCATTAGCTCCTATGGAGTGCCAATTTTGTTGACACACAAAAAGAATGGATCATGGTATATGTGTGTTGGTAGTAGAGCCATTAATAAAATTACAATGAGGTATAGATTCCCTATACCCCACTTAGATGACATGTTAGACATGTTGGGAAGTTCTATAATATTTGCAAAGATTAATCTAAAAAGTAGGTACCATCAAATTTGTATTCAACTTAGGATGAATGGAAAATTGCTTTCAAAACTAAAAAGAGACTTTATGATTAGATGGTGATGCCTTTTGGCTTGTGAAATGCTCCCGGTACTTTTATCAGGCTCATGAATCAAGTAATGAAGCCTTTCATAGACAAATTTGCTGTGGTCTATTTTGACAACATCTTAATTTATAGTCGTAGGGAGGAAGAACATTTGATTCATTTGGAGGAGATACTAGAGGTGTTGAAAAAAAATATACTTTATGTTAATTTCAAGAAATACACTTTTATGACAAATAAATTGTTATTTTTGGGGTATGTTCTAATGAGATTCATGTTGATGATATTAAGATCAAGGCGATAAAAGATGGCCTACACCTACTATAGTGACAGAGGTTTATAGTTCCATAGATTAGCTAGTTTTTACAGGAGATTTATCAAAAATTTCAACTCATTAACCGCACTAATTATAGAATGTTTGAAAAATGGGAAGTTCCAATAAGTGAAAGAAGAAGATTGGAGTTTTACTTTGATCAAAGGGAAGCTTTGCAGCGCTTTAGTATTAGCTTTGCTTTTATTTGACAAATTATTTGAAGTTGAGTATGATGCTTGTGGTGTAGGAATAGAAGCAAGAATTTTATAATCAAGAATTTTATGATGTGGTCTGTGATACCCCTCACCCTTGAGATGAATGGAATGGATGGTTTTCATGAGGAGTATTATGAGAGGAGAATGAACCAAAAGTATATGGATTAGTGTTGGTTACCTTGTATGAGTTAATTGTCTTAACATGCATATTTTTAATTCTTTTAGTGCGTGGTATGGATTGTGTGTGTTTATAATGTTGCTTGTGTTGGTGGGATGAGAGAAACATGTATTAAGGTAGAGGAAATGAAATGTTAAAGCTTGATCCGGCCAAGGAGAAGTTTGGAATGTCTTTTGACCAATTAAGCTTAATTTGGACTAGTATGGACCAATGGGGAGAGAGGTTGACCATTTGACTTCCATGTGTGCATTTATATATATATTTTAATATTGGATATATGGTGAGGAAGGAGAAAGATGGCCGGCCACTTAAGCTTGGCTTTCCAAGTTTTGTTTGTTTGTTCATTAGGTGAGTCAAAGTGCATTGAATTGTGGTGGGACCCCTTGGTCAAGTGTCATCTTTATGCATACATATATATATATACTATTGTTATATAGTGGACCAAGGAGGAAGAACCGGGCAAGGCTTTGCCTTGCCCCTTTTTGTCTTTTGTGTGAGTAGAAATGAAGATATTTTTTGCATTTAATTGGTGGTGGGGCCCAAGGTTTAAATGGTTGGAAGACTTGGCATGCATATGTATAGAATTATATCTATATTTGGTGGAAATTAGTGGTTCTCCTTGCCTTGGCCGGCCATTCCATTGGTAAATACAATATATAGATGTATGTATGTGTATTGAAGTGAAAAATATTATTTTGTCTAAGTGTGAAAAGAGAAAGGAAGAGAGAAGAGAGGAGAGCCGGCCATTGTTGGTTCTTGAGAAAGCTTGAGAGTTTGAGAGCTTGAGAAGGAATTGAAGAGAAGAATTTGGAGGAGAAGAAGAAAGAAGGAGGGAGAGTTGGGGGCAAGTAAGTTTGTTCTTGAAGCCTTGGAAGATTTAGAAGCCTTTGGATTCTTGGAACTAACTTGAAGGAGGGAGAAGGCCTTGTAGAGTTCTTGAAGAAATTGAAGAACTTTAAGCTTGGAAGTGAGGTAGGGACACTTCTCTTAACTCTTCCTTTGATTCTTCTTCTTCTTCTTCTTCTTCTTTACTTTTTGTCATGATTATGAGGAGTAGAAGAAAACTTGGTAGAGGTAGAGAACATGAACCAAACTTAAGTTAAACAAGTGTTAAGAGTTGATTTTGTTAGTTTTAGGGTGGTTGAAGGTGATGAGAGGAG
>JAVXUM010012049.1:0-10115 GCA_035590655.1 Pouteria glomerata | reverse complement strand
AACTTTTATATATATTTATATTATTATAAATATTATATGTGTGTGGTTGCAATCGTGTTGCATATGCTTCTCACAATCTTTATATATATATAGCGAATTGCCTATGCAGTCTTATCTTATCTCTGTCGCCTATTCCTAATTTTTTTTTTTTAATAAGTAACTAGTGTTATTATTATTTTGTTTTATGATTAACTACTATTTCTATTTTTTTATGGGTATAAATTACTGTTCTTATTTCTTCTCTACTTGTGTTAATTTTTTCTCAGTATTTATTAATGTTTGTTGTCAGAAGGCGTCCAACGGAGGCACCTGTTAAAAGATGCGAAAGTATGGAGATTGTCAGGAGTAGGAGAGAGAGAGAGGTAGACCCAAGAGCAGCTGAAAAGAAACTATTAAATATGACCTTACCTACATGGATCTAACGGAGGAAATGACCCTAAACAAATTTAAATGGCGTCGTTAAATTCATATAGCCGACCCTACCTAATGGAAAAAGGCTTGGTTTGGTTTGATTTAGTTAATTATTAATGTTTGTTCCTATTTCTTTTTTTATTCTCACTATAATAGATTGACAGTGCTATAAAAATAAAGCACCCTCAAAATTCCATCACAGAATTAGGTAAAAATCAATAGCAGCCCCTAAAATTCTTGACTTAACTCATAAAAATAATTAATTAAATAAAGAGTAAATTTCTAGGGGCGGAAATTAGGTTGTTGCCCACATTATGGGGATGTTTGGGGCTCTAAAAATCACTGAAAAACTCTGAAAATTTCTCAAAACTTCTAAAATTTTCTACTACTTTTTACACATTCACATTTATTACAACTCTAGAAAAAATTGCATAACTCGAGTTCGATTAATAGAATAGTTGTAATGTTTTTTTTAATGTAACCACCATTATCTAAGCTACCAAACAAGACCCATTGTCAATATTTTTTGAAAAAATTTGAAAACCGTTCCGACGGATTTCTCTGCAAAAGTCAATATTTTTCACTATTCATCTCTAAAAAACGTGGTTTGTCACTAAACACTTAAATATCACTCAAATCACGTTTTTCATTATTTTTTGTTATTTTTCATCACACCAAACACCCCTTAAAAAGGTTTAAAAAAATTAAAAATAATCATTGATGTGATGTAAAAATAATAGGTAACAAAATGTAATTGAAGGAATTTAAAAACTTATAAAATTTTTTAAACTTTTTTAGAAAAATTTGAAATTCCAAACATGCCCTATAGTCAAAATGCCAAAGTTGACTTTGTGGGCAATAGTTTTCGCAAATCAGTTAGTTTGCTCATTTTTGACTCAGGCTTCGTTTGGCAACCGGGTACTGTATCAGCTACCGGCTACTGGCTACCAAATTTGCCACTATAGCAGCTAAACCATTATGATAGAAAATTACCAATATACCCCTGATTTGGCAATATGGGTCACCACGAAACCCCTTTAAACAGACATATCAGAAATCGGGACCCAAAATAACAATCTGCGAACGTCTTCTTCCTTCCATTGCGTCGTCTTCTGAAGAAATCAAGCAACACTATTCAACGTTTTCCCTCATTTGGCAGTAGCTGGACCAGCCATTCGTTCAACCTGAAGAAAAAAACAGCAGCTTCGCAGTTAAGCGAGGTTCTTCTCTCTCTCTATATATATATATATCTATACTGGTGGGCCAACGTTAGAGTTGGGTTTTTTTTGACCTTACATACTGCTATATATAAATGTCTTTCATGGAAACATTGCAAGTTAGGGATGAATCTGATGGTTTTACTGGCATCTGCTAACGCCATGTTAGGGCTAGTACACCCCGGTAAATCTGGACTGGAGCTTATTTCTAAAAATCAAGCAACACTAGATACTTGACGAACATCCTCTTCTCTGTGATTTTAGTATATAAGATACAAAATATTTCTCCATGATTTGTTGGTAACATATTTTCTGCGAAAAGGAGTCCTTATGCCAGCTTGAATACTTATTACGCACATCATTCCCGTTCATATTGTTTTTGGCCTGGGCACTGTGACTTGGTCTTCAGTAGCTTCCATTGCTATTTATTGCTAATATATGGATTAGGGATTTTGTGTGTTGCTATTTCGAATTGGGTTTTGAGACCCGTTTTAAGTTGTGGTGCATGTGTTTGAAGAAATGCCTCAAAAAAACATCTTTATTCCCATTTATCCTTTTGTGACTTCAAAATAGATTGGGGATCATCCTCTTGATCCAATTGAACATTTACGCCTCCAATTACTGGATTTTATCCCCAACATTGTAAAACCACCAAGAAACACTTACAAGTAAGATAATACAGTAAAATTGAGAGTCAACTGATATTATTTATATAATTAGTATTCAGGAAAAGTAAAAAAAAATATACAAAATTGTGTGTTACTCCAGAAGCTTGTCTTGCGTGTTGATTTGCCACTGAATGGCATACCAGAAGATAAAGGATTATGTTCGAATATGATGCTGGAAGTGCCTCATCACTTTCAAGCAACTGAAGACAGGCTGTGTGGTTGGTAGAAGTGTTCTATGCCTAGTGATTTGAAATTTTACCATTTTTTAGTGCTGCCTAAGAAATCTAATACTACCTTGATGGATTTGGTTTCATATCAGATGGAATGTTATTCTTGGGTTCTCTTGATTATTATTCCCCCTAGTGGTGCCACTCTCCTGATTATTTCTCCACCACCAACTACACTTAATACATTTAAACAATAACAATACAAACAATAATAATAATAGTCTTGTAGTTTCTTAGAAGGTTTTACGAACCTAGGAGGTGTGCAAATAAATAGAGAAGTAGGTGTGCAAATAAATAGAGATTGCAGACCAAGCAAGTTTATTTGCGTTGATTCATGTATACCGGCTAAAAAAAATCTGTTTTTTTTTTTATATAAGTGAATTTTTCTATTTAGAAATATTCTATTATGAGGGGCATATGTTCGTCTTTTTAGCTCCTTTATTGGTTAGTGTCACCACCCATATGGCCATGTCGCGTCCTTAATTTTCCATTTTATTTGTTTATAGTAAACATATATATATATATATTTTTTTTCTTAAAATATTTTCCAAATATTAAGGATATGACACTGTTAGACTGGTAAATAAACTATATTTTAAAATTTTTATTCTTAAAATAATAAACTCATATTTAAATCCAATGAGCTACAATAAAACTTTCATTTATTTATCTATCGCTTAATTTATTCCCTTCATTCTCCTGTTCCGCTCCCAAATGTGAGTACAGACGGATAGTTCTCCCATACTTTACCACCAGATTACGTGCATTCCCGCTTAATTTACGTGTTACGACTATTTCGCATGACGATGAATGGTGTACTTGAATGGAACTACGAGTGTCTATGTCGGATTAATTTGAGGATGTTTCTTTTTATTAACGATAATAATTTTCTGTATCATTCCCGTCATAGACGAAGATATGTCATCATGTCTACACGTAGTGCTTCGGCCACATCTCCGTGGCCACCAATTATGTGTCAATGTGGACACGGGTATTGTATAATAAAAATCTCCCGATCTCAGAAGAATCATGGGCGATCATACTACGCATGTCCTCGACCTCTGGTAAGTTCACATGCATAGTCGTACTGTGTTTACTACTTTCTTATTCTCGTGCCCACGTCAAAAAGTCAACTATTTATGTCTTGTTAATGTCGCTCCCAGCCTTGTCGCAATTGGAATGGCTGATGTGATCAATTGGGAAGACAAGATGCAGCATATGGAATGCATACTACAACCGCCTTAAGCATGGATGACCGGATTGAAATTGTTCCCAAGCTAGTTGCTGATGTCCAAAGAATGCAAGAGACGTTGCGCTGCGTGAAACTAATATTATGTGTCCTATGTGTTCTCGTTGTCATTTTGTTGTTTCGCCTTTGAACATAGGTCCATTAGTTGTAACCCCTCTTTCTCTATAATAGTATGTGTTATTGTTGTATTATATGATCGCTAAATACTGATCGCCTTGTTTATGTTTTGTGTTCAAAATGGTATATTTCGACCTCATTTTGTAACTAAGATAGTTAATTAAATTACTATGAATCGTATTTGACTAGATTAAATTCATTCTGCAAAATGTATAGAACTAACTACTTTGTTAATATTCATTGTATAATTATTGAAAGCGTATTATCACCCAGTTGCAATTCGACGAAACATACAATTTAGGACAATAAAAAATAATAGAAACTAACCAAAGAGAACTAACTGGCATTGTTGTTGAATGGACCGTTGCTGTTCTATAATTTTTACTTCTGTTATAATAATAATTTTTGTATCTTTCGTTTTAATCTTTGTTGATGTTATCTAGTTTGCTAAGAATATGAACATTAAAAGTCACTAGTTTTAACAAATTCAACATGTTTCCCAATCCAGTAACGCAATGGCGGATGATGCGATCCCCTCTCTTACACCGACGCCCACACCATCAGCAGCACCTCACCTCTATAGTCTTGGCAATGCTGACACATCCCAGCCCCGGCCATCCCCACCTAAGAAATTCCAATGGTGGAAGCCCCCTCCTGGTGTTACAGAGACCAGCCCCGCACGCTAGAACTCTGAACATACCCAATATTTCCTACAAATAGTCGCTTCTGAATTTCGCACCGGAAATAAAAACATACATGGTTGTCCAACAAATCGCGGGTACTCCAATTTGATACAACAGTTCTACAACATAACTAGCATCTACTACAGCAAAAAACAGATGAAAAATAAATTCGACGCATTAAAGCGAGAGTGGGCTACGTGGATGTACATCCAGAAGCCAAATAGCACGTGCACTGGGATGGGTTGGAATGCTGATAAAGGAACGTGGGATGCTCCTGATCATTGGTGGGAGCAAATGGCGATGATGAGCTACTATTTAAACACATTCTTATATATGAGCTTTATAAGTTGCCAATCAAAACTTATCTACCGATTTTTACATTTTTTAAGCAGACTGGCAAGAATGATGTGCTTAAATTCAGGAACAAGGGTTTGGAGAACCCAGATTTGATGGCACAAATATATGGGAGTACAACAGCCATTGGGAGAAAGTAATGGACACCAAGTGCAGATATTGAATCAGAACAATGTGGCAACTTGGATGAAGGAAGTGGATCAAGCGATGAACGAGACCGTGCTCAAGCGCCTAACATTGAAAGCCATCACCAAGAACAAGATGTTAACGAGATTTCCGAGGGACATGATGGCGACCCTACTTTCGAGCGACCTTCAAAAACACCAAGGACGTCAAGAAGTAGTCAAACGGGTGGGAGCCCTTTTGATAACCCCAGGAAAAAATCCTCTCCAGGGATCGAACTGAGCCGGAACTTGGAGCGAGTTATCGATTTAGTCAAAACTCGAAGCTCCTCCATTATTGTCAAACATTTGGGCCCCAGTGAAAGCGTCCCCACAATAAAGGAAGCACAGGAGATGTTGTATCGTTTGCCGGGTTTGGTAGAAAGAAGAAAATTATTTGCATATGCACAAAAACTCATTCTTAAGGCACAACACTGGGAGCTCCTGAACTCAACACAGGCTGGTGAGGAGAAAATCAATTGGATTGAGCTGATGTTTGAGATGGATCCAAGGTGTAAGGGTATGGACAAGAATGTTAACCCCAGTGGACCGAGCAGCACTACACCACATTTTTCACCACAATCTTATACTTACCGACCCTTTCTTGATCCAATTGAACGGTTTGTCTATGATAGCACACACCCATATCCTCCTACTTATACCTCATTTTATCGTAATCCCTTCACAACTCCTGTAGTTCAACCGGCTCGACCTAATACCAATGTCTCTACTGACCGTGCTTTGAATTCGGAACGACAGGATGACCCTTAAAACCGAAGTTGGCAATGGATAAGTTGTATGAGGATCTTAAAAATGCCTAATCTGCTTACACCTCATTATATACTATTGCAAAGTTTTTATTAGAAATTCTGGACATGTCTATTATTGGTTTTGTGTACAATGTCGTTATGTACTGTGTACTTAAATGGAACATTTTCATATGGTTTAACGACTATTTTGAATGCTTAAATTTCATATTTGTACTATGATTAATGTCTTTGAACTATGACCGTTCAACCGTGGCCATATGCTGATGTGTTAGTAATTATTACACACAGGAAATCCCGTGGGTATACATGGACAACAACTTAGGACTTCCAGATTCCATCCCTGCTGCCGATGCCATATCGGTTGGAGATGAACTAGCACGGCAGGAATGGGAGTTACAAACTATACTGTTAGAGTATGCGTGCCAGTCTGTTAAATGTTATTACGAAACATACATGGCCAAGACGCCTTGTCGAACATCTGCATTGTCAGGGACGGAGTGGGTTGAAGAATTATTGACAGATCTTCCAGTCCGTATTTACGAAGCTATACATATGGAACGAGATGTGTTCCTTAAATTATGCGATGTTTTACAAAACAAATATGGCCTATCTTCATCTCGAAGGCCATGGGGAGTAGGAGTACATGAAAAGGTGGCCATGTTCTTAACAACGTTAGCGAAGAATTGGGATGTTAGGGGGACCCAAGAGCGCTACCAACACTCTAGCGAAACAATTCACAGACACTTCCATGAAGTCTTGGGATGTGCTAAACTATTGGCTCGTGATTACATTAAACCATTCCCTTCTGAACACATCATTCACCCACACCTTAATAGCCAAGTGTGGTACGCGGCTTTTAAGGTACGGGTGTTGGGATATTCTCAATATGAAGTTTCATACATTTCTCCATGATTTGCAGTGAATTATAGCACTTATATAAGGTATAAACTGACAGGATTGTATAGGGGCACTTGATGGTACCCATGTCGTTTGCATCCCTCCTAAAGATGAAGCAGTCCCATATTACGGCCGTAAACAATGTTACACTATTAACATTCTGGCTGTCTGTGATTTTGACATGCGTTTCATATTCGTTTCATGTGGATGGGAAGGATCAATGCATGACTCACGCGTGTTTGATCATATAGTAAAAGATCCACGAATGCATTTCCCCCACCCTCGCGCAGGTATGTTACGTAAATACATTTGTAAATTTAATCATTACGATTTGAACATAATTTAAACTGTTACAATCTAACATAATATAACTTAAAATATTTTACCAACGTCTGTATTATCAGATCAATATTATTTGGTTGATGCCGGTTACCCTAACACTCAAGGGTTTTTGGCGCCTTACAAGGGTGATTGTTATCACTTCCAGGAGTTTCGTGAGGGTCCTGCACCACGAAATTCTAACGAGCTATTTAATGAAACACACTCTTCAATTAGAAGTGTAATCGAGCGCACATTTGGGTACTGGAAGAAAAGATGGGCCATTCTTCGCGACATGCGTCCGTATACCATTGATGACCAAATAGCAGTAGTCGGCATTTCGATGGCCCTGCACAATTTCATCCGACTCAATAACTCCACAGATCTAGGCTTCAATGGTCATAGTACCCATGAGGCTGGCCTTTCTACACCTTGGGGGGTGAGATCTATTTTCGATGATTATTACAACATGGGTACTTCATCAGAACGCGACAGCTATGATATGAACGCACGTCGCAATGGTATTAGAGATGAGGTTGTCCAACTAACCAGTGGTTGTAGTCGAAGACGTTTCAGACGCCGAAACTAGGGCCATTAAATTATATGAGCTATTTTGTTTATAAGTAATTGTATATTACGATTGTATATTACGTATAATTCCACGATGTTTATGTTGAGATATAATTTTTTGATATAACCCTTTTTGTAACATTAGTAATTTTATATTTAACCAAAGTGGTGTTTCCTGACAAAAGATGGTCAATTTTGGAAGTGGACTCAAGCGGTTTTGGCATCAAAACATATTACTTATAACAGATATATACTAGGGTCGACCCCTTCATCCAAAAGAGGTCTGCCTTGGTAGTCATATTAGACATGTGAGTCTTCATACCAACAAAATGGGGTCAACCCTATCAATAAAAAGGGTCGACCCCTTTTGATAGAGGCTTGGTTTGTCATTAATCCAATAAAATAGGGTCGACCCCTTCAAGAAAATGGGCCACCCCCTTTGAACAGAAGGTGTGTGAGTTCTCTTATCAATAAAGTGGGGTCGACACCTTCAAAAAAGAGGCAGGTTAGCTCTAAAATGTATAAAATGGGGTCGATTTCTTATCAATAAAAAGGGTCAACCCATTTGAACAGAATTAATTTGAGTTTTTCTACCAACGTAAAGGGGTCGACCCCTTCCCGAAATGGGGTCGACCCCTTTAATTAGGGGCAGGTGAGTTCTGAAATGAATTAAAAGGGGTCGACCCCTTCAATCAAAAGAGTCAACCCCTTTGAACAGAAGGCATTTGAGTTTTTCTACCAACGAAAAGGGGTCGACCCCTTCCCCAAATGGGGTCGACCCTTTTTATTCATTCCAGGTGAGTTCTGGAATGAATAAAATGGGGTCGACGCCTTCGATCAAAAGAGTCAACCCTTTTGAATAGAAGGCATTTCAGTTTTTCCCTTTCACGAAATGGGGTCGACCCCTTCCTGAAATAGGGTCGACCCCATAAATTAGAGGCAGATGAGTCATGGAATGTATAAAATGGGGTCGACCCCTTCAAGAATCAGGGATGGACCCCTATAGAATGGGTTAACCCCAGCTAGAATCACGTCGGGTCATTTTTTATTTAACCACCCATTATAGTTATAAGTCATTTATTTGTTCACAGTAAATATTATCTGTTAAATGTTATTTTTATGTTGTATTAACTGTATTATTTCGTATACTTATTTTTATTGTAAAGTATGCCATATAAAATGGGATCTAATCTGTAATCTAATGGGACTGTGCAGGTTAATTTGTGAAACTCGCAGACGATGGCTCCAAAAAAAATAACGAAGAGAAAGAGCAAGAGTAAGATTGGGGCAAGAAGTAGTAAGGCACAGAAAAAGAAACACCGCGAGGTTGTTTCTATGGAGGAGGATGAAGCAAGTCCAAGCACAAATGTAGGGAATTATGCTAACTTCAAAGTACTATCTGGAAGAAGCTTCGACATCGCCTCATTATTGAGCATCAACTATGACATCGAAGCACAATTTGACAAGATGGGTTGGTCTGGATTATTGACGATAAAAGAAGATGTATATTCGAGCTTGTGTAAGGAGTTTTATAGCAATAAGTCTTTCATCCCGAATTCATTGACAATCGAGTCTATAGTGAATGGTAAAAAAATCACACTAGATGATCTCGAATTTGGAAAGATATTGGGAATTGCAAACGATGGCTTCATTGAACTCCGAATGCATGGATGGCCCGTAGCGGATGGGTTCAATCCAAATATAGTAGGAGAAGTATTGACAGGTGATCCGAGCTTTAACAGTGAGAAGCCCACCAATGCTCGCGTCCTTACCCCAGAGAACCGACTGGTGCACCTCTTCATAATCCACAATTTCATTCCTCGTAGTGGGAAATTCGACGCGGTTAACTACATAGATGCATTTATTATGTGGGCATACAACACTGGTTACAGGTTTAATTTACCCTTCATCATGCTGCATCATATGGGAAAGTATGCGAAAAGGAGCAAAACTGCATTGCCTTACGGGATGTACTTGACAAAGGTTTTTAAAGCCTTCCGGGTCAAATTAAATGGTGTAACTCGCATACCCCATAAACAAACAAGTGTGTTTGATGTGAAAACCGTGAGAAGAATGGGGTATGACATCACGGGCAACAGTTGGACACAACGGAAGATTGATTCAGGAGTTCGCCGTGAGATTAAAACTCGCACTTATGAGTGTGACCATCCGCCGGCTAATTTTAGTAATCAACGGGGGGATGCATCTGCTGGGCCATTGGGACATGGGGAGCCATTCGTTGGAGTTGGAGCGGGAAGTGAACATGATGAAAACACCTTGCTCACGGAATTGAGGGCTATTCGTTCAGCCATGGATCTATGGAATGATGAAGTTAAACAAGAGTTGTGAAAACAAGTATGAAGAAATTAAGGGGCAATTGCAAGTGATGAATAGCCGACTAGCGTCAACGAATGAGGCGATTCAGGTGATTGAGGGTGAGTTGAAGAAACTGAAGACGCAGCAAGCTAATGTC
>JAVXUM010012032.1:0-10116 GCA_035590655.1 Pouteria glomerata | reverse complement strand
GTGAAAGTATGGAGATTGTCAGGAGTAGGAGAGAGAGAGGAAGACCCAAAAGCTGTTGGAAATGAATTATTAAACATGACCCTGCCTACATGGATTTAATGAAGGATATGGCCCTCAATAGATTTGATTGGCGTCGTCAAATCCATATAGTTGACCCCACCCAGTGAGAAAAGGCTTGGTTTGGTTTGGTTTGATTTGGTTTATTAGGTTAGCCATTAATTTGTTAATTTGGATTTTTTTTTATGTTCTTTCTTTCTTTTTTTTTTTCTTTTTTTTTGTATGATGTTGTTTTGTTAAATTGTTAATTTTTTAAACTTTTAATGGTTAGTTGTTAATTTGTTAATTTGAATACTTCTGTTTGTAAATTGTTAATTTATTACGTTGCTAATTTATTAAGTTGTTAATTGTTAAGCTGTCACATTTGTTAATTTGTAATTGATATCTTAGTTTGTCAAGTTGTTAATTATTAGTTGCTAATTTGTAATTTTGAGTGCTAGTTTGTTAAATTGTTAATTTACTAGTTTGTTAATTTGGTAATTATAGTTGTTAATTTGTTATATGTTAATTGATGAGGGATATTCTCAATTTTAACTGAAATCATAAAAATACCCCTCAATGATTCCCCAAGAATGGGACGAGCTGACCTCCTGAGCTATGAGTCGTGCTAGTCTAAGCCGAGCCCTATCCTTGGGGCTATCAAGTGCCGAGCTCGAAGTATATTTCCGCGTATAAACCCTATGATTACAATCCTGAGATTCCCGCCACAACTGTTAACTCCAAGTTATCAAATGAGGAAATGATTCATGATTAGGATGAATAGAGCACTATCCATATTTGAATAAGGAAATTACGAAGAATCAGGGGCAATTTGGGATTTACCTTAATTTTCGAGCTAATAAAGGAATCCTTATAAAGAAGAGAGGGTCAATTTTAATAGGTAAGTGATTTTTTAAACTTGGCATTTATTCTGCAAAAATTAGTATTGACTTGATTGCCAGAGGATCTTTGACAGGCACAACACCGGTGTCTAAGGCGTATGGTTCTCTTCATCAGGAGTAGGTTAAACTCTCAGGTAACCGAATCTTAGACCATCAAAAAATCATTTTCATTAGTTGGCGCTGCTATGGGAACTAGGATTCTTTTTTGACGTTTCATGGTCCAAAGCCAATTTGGCGTGCAAACCTAGAGCAACCAAACAAGTTCATCAATTGAGGACCAAAATTGGGGGAATGAGAGGATTGCGGCGATAGAGAGATATTTCGCAGACATGATAGTAACTATGCAAGCCATAATGGCCAAAATCAGGCACTCATGGAATGTGTTGAACGCTTGATACTTGCACCGCCGCCATCGCCATTGCATGATCCCCCGGTTAACGGGGGTAGCTAACGGGGGAATCATTAATAATGATGGAGATAGAGGGGTGGTATGTGAGAATGACGCCCATTTTAATCATCTCCTGAAAAATTGAGGGGTCGCCAAGGCATACAGTGAAATTATGCCCCGTTAATTACCAATCGATGCTAATAAGACGGAATACATAGCGATGGAAAAGAAAATTAAGGTCATGCAAGCGCATGGTTGAAGGGGTCATGGCGGTCGTACGAAACCCTAATGCTATATAAGACATTATCAATAGGACGGGCACACCATTCACTAGGATAATGATGGAATGTCCGTTGCCACTGAAGTTCAAGATACCTTCAATCAAACCCTATGATAGTTCCCGAGATCAAGTAGACCATTAGGACACATATAACTCCGCTATACACCTCTACGCTATACCAAACGAAATCAAATGCCACACTTTTTCAATTACCTTAAAAGGTTCAGCTCATTTTTGGTTTAATAAGATTAAGCCCGACTCGATCGAAAATTTCAAGCAGTTAAGTAAGTAGTTTGACTTGCATTTTATTGGGCGTCAAAGGTAGCCCCCAGCGCACTTGTTAATAGTCCGATAAGTAAAGGACGAACTACTTAAGGAGTACGTGAATCAGTTTAACCAAGAAATATTGAACGTTGAAGAAGCAGAGAAAAATATGGCACTTACTGCTTTTATGAGTGGCCTAAAACTTGGTCGATTTGCTTTCTCCCTAGCAAAGAAACCCCGAAGAGCATGGTCAAGCTGATGTCTCAAGCTCAAAAACACATAAATGCGGAGGACACCATAAAGGCTCGGAGGGACATAGAGGTAACGAACCCTCAATCTAAAAAGTGATGCCAGATTGACTATAAGATGACGGAGGGGCAAAGGCACCTAGGATTTTTGAGTGGAGAGGTCGAACGAGAGATAGGAGGGACCAATTCGCCAGTTCGGCCAGGGATTTTACTCTCTTAAACTCGCGAATGGATCAAATATTTTATGCCATTAGGAATAATCTAGAGTTTAGGTGGCTAAAAAAAATGAAGGCTCTTTCGCAGTCAAGAAATATGTCTAAGTATTGTCTGTATCACAGTAACCATGGCCATGACACAGAGGAGTGTTTCAACTTTAAAAAGCTGGTGTAAGAATTGATCAAGAAAGGAAAATACAATGGGTTCATCATCGGATAACAGAGGGACATGTAATGTGGCAGAACTCCCCCTTGAAGGAGCCTAGCAAGGAGGAGTCCTAACCGGGAACAGTACACCCAACAACCTTTAGGAGAGATCAGAGTTATATCTGGCGGCTTAGCAAGTGAATGTGAATCTTCATTGACTTGGAAGAGGTATGTCAAGGAGCTCAAGAAAGCTCAAGAGGTGATGACGATAGAACACTCGACTAAAAGAACAAAAAAGAGTCAGTATTGATCACTTTTACTGAGGAGGAAGCATCGAAGTTGAACCACCTGCATGATGATCCTTTAGTTATATCGATCGTAATTGCAAATTTCTAGACGTAAAGAATTCTAGTAGATAGCAGGAGCTCGGTTGACTTTCTTTATTGGAAGGCATTTAAAAAGATGAACATAGGAAAGGCAAATTACATCTGATCTGTTTGCCTCTAATTGGTTTTATGGGAGATCGCGTGGAGCCGATCAGATCTATTACATTCCCTATCACCCTGGGAACTGATCCCTAGCAAGTAACCAAGATGGTGACCTTTTTGGTAGTTGATTGCCCTTCGACTTATAATGCAATACTTGGCAAGAGCGCTCTAAATAGTTTTTGAGCCATTATGTCGACTTACCATCTTTGCTTGTAATTCCCTACCAAACATAGGGTGGGCTATGTTAAAAGGAATCAAAGGGTAGCTAGGGAGTGATACGTTTTTTTTTCTCAAAAGGAACTCCAACAACGAAACTTTGATCGTAGAAAAATTAAAAGCTAGGGACAAGGAAGAGCTAAACAGAAGGGAGCCAGGGGATGACCTAGAGGAGGTGATAGTAAGGGATCCCAATCTCAGGAGAACTATGAAGATCGAAACTACAGTAATAGAGAGGCAAAAGGAAGAGCCCAAGTAGTTCTTAAGAAAAAACATGGATGTGCTTGCCTGGTCGCATGAAAACATGCCCGATATTAATACCAAAGTAATGGCCCACCACCATAATATTTTTCCTAAAGTTCATCCAATCAAGCAAAAAAGAAAGATCTTTGCCCCAAAGCAAAACAAGGCCAAAGCCAAGGAGGTGGAAAAGTTACTGCAAGCTCGATTCGTTAAAAATGTGCATTACCCATCTTAGCTCTCCAATGTAGTGATGGTTAAGAAATCTAATGGGAAGTGGAGGATGCGTGTGGATTTTTCCAACCTCAATAAAGTTTGCCCCAAGGACAGCTTTTCCCTTCCAGTGATCAACTCATTAGTTAACTCAATAGTTAGCCACCAGGTACACTCTTTTATGAACGTTTTTTCAGGGTATTACCAAATTCGAATGGCCAAACAAAATTAGGAATATACTGCCTTATTATCAATCGGGGTGATGGTTAAGAAATCTAATAGAAAGTAGAAAATGTGTGTGGATTTCTCCAATTTTAATAAAGTTTGCCCTAAGGATAGATTTTCTCCTCTAGTGATCGACTCATTGGTTAACTCAACAGTTGGCCACCAAATACTTTCTTTTATGGAAGCTTTTTCAGATTATAACCAAATTCGAATGGCCGGGCAAGATCAGGAACATACTATCTTGTTATCGATCGGAGCTTGTACTGCTATGAAGCCATGCCATTCGGCCTCAAGAATGCGGGTGCGACATATCAAAGGCTGGTCAAGTTGATGTTCAAGTCACAAATCAGGCGCAATGTAAAAGTTTATGTTGATGACATGTTAGTGAAGAGTAAACGGGCGGTTAACCATGTGGCCGATGTAGTAGAAACATTCAATACCCTTTGAAAATTCCAAATGAAGCTGAACCTAACAAAATGCGCCTTTGGGGGAGCCTCAAGAAATTCTTTGGGTTCATGGTGTCCAATCGAAGTATCGAGGCAAACCCAAAAAAAAGTCCAAGCCATTCTAGAGATGCAGTTACCTTGAACTACCAAAGAAGTATAGAGACTGGCGGGCTAGATAGCCGCTCTTAATAGATTTATCTTGAAGTCTATGGATAAATGTCTTCTCTTCTTCAAGATCTTGCGAAAGGCATTCAAATGGATTGCTAAATGTGAAGAGACCTTACAACAGCTAAAGCAGTATTTAGGGCCAGTCCTTTACTTAGCAGGACTTCCTTACTTAGTAGGACTACCCCAACAGAAGAACTCTACCTATATTTAGCAGTTTCTGTTACGACAGTCAACTCTGCTATGGTAAAAGAAGAAGATAGGGTACAGAAGCCAGTGTATTGTACCAGTTGAGCATTACAAGGGGCGAAGTAAAGATATCCGAAGATGGAGCTACTAGCTTTTACTTTAGTAACTATGGCCCGGAGGTTAGGGGCATACTTCCAAGCCCATACCATTGTGGTCTTAATCAATCAACCCCTAAAAACTTTCCTCTGCAAACTGAAAACATCAGGAAGATTAGTCAAGTGGTCGATTGAGCTCAACCAATTCGATACCTTCCTCGGTAATCAAAGGGCAGGCTGCAACTGATTTAATAGCGGAGTTTACAGTGGTAACAAATAAGTCACTTGAATAAGATGGCTTGTATCAGACTTGGGCCCTAAATATAGATGGCTCGCAAACCCATGGAGTGAGTGGGGAAGGTATTGTGCTCGGTTCTCCCAAAGGTCATAAGGTTGAATACGCACTACGATTCAATTTCCTTGCTTCCAATAACGGGTCGGAGTATGAGGCCTTGACAGCTGGGTTACAAATTTGCTCAGAGAATGGGGACTAACCAGGTGATTGTACGGAGTGACTCCCAGTTGGTAATAGAGCAAATAGAAGAAGAGTAAGAGGCCAAAGGAGATAAAATGGTGGAGTAATGTCAAATAGTCAAAGAATTGGCGAAGAGGTTTTCTAAAGTAACACTAGAAAGGGTTCCTAGGCAGGACAATAAGAAGGCCAATCGGTTAGCTAGGATAGGCTTCCTCGAGAGAATAGGACCCTAATGTCCCGATGAAGATCCTTAATTCGTCAAGTATTTGGTTGATCGAAGTACAATAAATTAAGGTGGAGGCTATTTGGTCTAGACTAATAAAAAATTATCTAAAGAAATATTTACTTCCTGAAGACTATAACAAACAGAGGAGAATCAGGTACCGAGCTACAAAGTATGTGCTTATAAATGACATTTTGTACAGAAGGGGTCATACAATGCCTTTACTCTGACGTGCAAATGAAGAAGAGGCAAAGTATATTCTTAGGAAGATTCACGAGGGCATCTGTGTGAACAACTCAAGCTGGAGGCTGTTGGTCAAAAAGGTTTTACAAGCCACATATTATTGGCCAACTATCGAAAGAGATACTTAAAATCTGGTGAAAAGGTGTGATAAGTGTCAAATGTTTACCAACTTCTCAAGATGCCAACATAAGGATTGACGCCAATCCAGAGCCTTTGGCCCTTTGCCCAATGGGGAATCAACATCATTTGTCTATTTCCTCCAAGCAAGGGACAATAGAAGTTCACTGTAGTGGCTATCAATTATTTCACTAAATAAGATGAAGTAGAGGCTCTGCCGAGCATCACGGTGCAAATTATGAGGAAGTTATTGTTACAAGTAATTGTTTGTAGGTTTAAGGTTCCAAGAATGGTAGTGACAGATAATGAAAAACAGTTTGTAGGCAGACAGTTCAACGGCTGTGTGAGCAATTGAATATCAGCCATTATTACTCGTCCCTAGAATATCCCCATGCTAATGGATAGGTAGAGGCGACAAATAAACCTCTCTTGAAGATCCTCAAGACTAGATTTGAAAAGGTTAAGGGATTGTGGGCTGAAGAGCTGTCGAGAATATTATGTACTTGCCAAACCACAAAACGAACTCCTACTGGACATACTCACTTTTCCTTCATTTTTGGCATAGAAGTGGTGCTACTGATAGAGATCAGTTTACCCCGTCCGCAAGTCAAGCTTTTCAACCTGGATTTAAATGAAGAAGTCCTAAAAGTAAACCTGGATCTATTAAAAGGAAAAAGGTTACATACAGCCATTAAAATGGCTGTCTATCAACAAGAAAGGAAATAATATCACGACAAGAGAGTCAAACCTAAAAATTTGAAGATTATAAATTTGGTCCTAAAAAAGGTTATCAAATCAACCAAAAATGCTCAAGACGGGAAGCTCGAACCAAATTGGGAAGGGCCTTACATTGTAGCCCCATACATTAGGAGAGGGACTTACTGGCTCAAAGACATCAACAGGAAGACTCTACCACATCCTTGGCATGAAAAACATTTGAAATTTCATTATGTTTAACTTTCTTGTGGATATTTCTGCGTATGTATTAAAGTGTTATTTCTGAATAATTAATGGAATGTTTTGACATGTGTTACTCCTTGCTGATCTAACAGGAATCTCCACTTTCTCAGATGAACTATTGATCAGGTAAGTAAACTGCCCGCTAGGCTAAGGGAGCCTAAGGGGCAGATTGACAACTCGGTCGATCCTAGAGTGACCGACTGATGAAAAAACTGCTCGTTAAACTAAGAGAACCTGAGGGACATATCAATTGCCCAGTCATTTTGGAAGTGACTAGCTAACGGGAAAACTATTAGTTAGACTAAGAAAGCCTAAGAGACAGATCAATAGCTTGGTTGGTTTTAAAGTGACCGATCGACGGGAAAATTGCCCGCTAGGCTAAGAGAGCCTAATGGGCGATTTTCCCGTCAGTGGATTACTTCCGAAATGATTGACTGCCGGAAAAATTACCCGCTAAGTTGAAAGCCTAAGTGACAGATCAACATGTTAGTCAGTCAAAGCACAACCTCTTGGAAAACCAACGATTGACCTCTGAAAAGATCCCCTTTAGTTTAGGACAGCTTAAGGGGTAGGTTGACAGCTCGATTGGTACAAGCATGGTTGATACTAAGAGTGACCAACCAATAAAAGAGACCGCCCCATTTCAAACTAAAAAATGATGGATTAAAAAACTAAAGAAAAGTAATTTTTTAATTGTGCAAAAGGAAGAACGTTCGAAGTTAAAGGGACCAATGAGATCCTCTCAGATGGCCAAAGACGTAACGCTAAGGGAAAGTGAGAGGCACACCATACGTGGGATAAGGTACGGGCAACTTCATTAAGTAACCCTAAGAAATTGTTTAATTAAAGCCAATTTAGTACATTATCAAACTGAGCAACAAAGCTCTAGACAGAGGTTAATTACTTGATTATCTCACCTTGAAAGATCAAAATTTATTATAAGCCTTGAGAAATCGAGAAGGAACTAAGATAACTTAACAACACAATAATTAAATAAATTAACTCTTATCTTAGCTAAATGCAAAATTACAAATAAGGGTTCCCCAAAATTACCAACTAAGTCAAGTAAGCCAGAGAGAGAGAAAGAAAGAGAAATGTGTGTTATATGTATCAATTGTCTGAAGTACCATAAGGGCTAAAGGGGCAGGTTGACCATTCCTTGGCCCAGGTGCCCTTCAAGGCAAAAGAGCCATCAGAATAGTCAAGACCGACATGTTGGCCTCAAGGTTTTGGATAAGTAAACTTAATCAAGACACTATATTTAGTTAGGCTACTCTGAGTAGCTTAGTTTGTGTAGAGGCTCATTTAGCGTTCTAAAATTGTCTAATTCCTTTGGAAATGTTATGTTAGCTTACAACCTGAGTTGCGTGCAACATACAAGTGAATGGATTAAAATCGATTTGCCACAATTTGCATTTAAAATTTACAGAGGCACAAAGGCATGGAACAAAGAAAGAAATTGCATTACAAATGTCATCATGATTGCAAGTAGCTCAGAAATCGAGCAAAGCAACACAAAAAAAGGAAAGAAGAAGAAGACCAAAACCATCACTGGGCTCCATCATCCTTGTCTTTGAGGCTCTGAGATGAATTCTCTTCGCTAGTGCTACATAAGGCCATGACTGAGGAAAGATCTAAGTCAAGATATGACTTCAATGTCTCCCTGTTGGCATCCTTGAACCCCTCCACATAAGTCTCGGCCAACTAATCCTGGGCCTTTTCATTATCCTTGAAGTTCTCGATGGCCTTGGCCTTATCCTCCTCCAATTAGCCCAAGAGTTCCTCCAATCTTCTTCCCCTACTCGTCACTAACATGATAGCTTGCTTTTTTAACTCTGACTCTGCGGCTAATGACACAGCCAAGCCCTCAGCCTTAGTGGTGGCCTCATTATGAGCACTTAGGGCCTTGGTCAAATCTATTTCAGCAACCTCGGGATAGGATCGAGCTTCCCGAAGTGCAGCTTCAAGCTCTAACACTTTGGCGTTGAGGATCTCATTCTATTTATTCTCCTTACAAAAGAAGCGATTGCTCTCCACGTATCTTGTGCCGAGCTCGAAAGTGAAGAACATGACCTAAAACAACAAAGTAAAAGTTGGAGATCGGATGAATATCTAACGCTCAATGAAAGTTTGCAGACCATACCTTAGCCAAATCGTTGGCTATGCCTTTGGCGAGCTTGGTGACTGCCAGATCCCAGAACCTAGCCTAGTCTATAGGAGTGATGATACTCTGCATCTTTCCTACGGCCAACCCCGCGTTGTCTAAAATATTTTGGGACTGGTTGGACTGCAAGGCAGGAGGTATAGCAACATCACCAGCTAAAGAACTAGGGGTTAGGAGATAAGACTCAAGAACTTCCAAGTGGGCCAGAGGAGCTTCATGAGTCAAAGCCTCAGCCACCAAAGTTGAAACAAGCTCTTTATCTCGAGGGCTTGCATTGAGGACCCACCCTTGAAACGAGCTGGTGTTGCCCAGCTTTTGCTTCTGCTTCTTTTGAAGCCTTAAATCTGAGCCACCAAATGGCTTCTTTCCTAAACCATTGTACTTGTCCTTGTTGAACTTCATTTTATCAGCACATTGGGGGAAGTTGGCAGCCGATATGTCAGCGTCTATAGAGGCAAGAAAAAAATGAAGGTTAACAATGAAATACAAACAAAAAAGTCAAAGCAATCAAAAGACTCACTCCTCTGATATTCGAATTCAAGTGCTTCTAAGGACGACTTGGCTAGACTCTTAGAGGTTAGTAGAAAACTATAAAATGATGGAGAAGAAATTCTCGAGCAAGTTTTGTATGCTCGAGTTGTTCTGTGGACACCCTAGGTTGAGTTTTTATTGGGAAAAAATGAAACGAAATGGTCAAAAAATGGGATAAATCATAGACGAGAAAAAGAGAAGTACATAGGAAGAACTAGGCCTTAGCTCGGTAGATCCCTTTATCCTTCTCAGACGAGCATCTTCAAGACAGGAAGCAACGAATTCTCTTATCTTCCTCGGTCTCCCATGGGCAAAATTCCTAACTATCACCGTAGAGGAAAACAAAAAGTGATCGTTCCAGTGTTTGATGAAAGAGGGATAGTCAGTCACCAAATTAAATTTCTTTGAGTGAGCTATAAAATAATACCAGTCTTGATCGACCTCGACGATCCTGTAACGATACAAAAACTCGTCGGTGGTATTATGCTCATCAAAATATTATATTTTTTTATATAGATGTGTTTAAAATTAATTATTAATTGTTACACAACAAATTAATTAGTTTATTTGAATTCAGTTTAAATAAAAAATTTAGCTTAAAAACCTTTATAAAAAAAAATAGAGTATATTTTTATGTAAAGTGACC
>JAVXUM010012021.1:0-10116 GCA_035590655.1 Pouteria glomerata | reverse complement strand
TCATAACCCTACACCACTTTAACCATGCCTTAGCTCACAAGTGCAATCTTAGTACATCACACAAGCTTGGACCATTACCCTAATTCCACCATACAATATCCAACCTAAATAAATTCATTTGATCGTGATAAATTCTAGATTTAAAGGAGTTACAAGTATGCAAAATTTTCAGCTTTCCTAAGTACTTTTGCTCACTTTAATTGGCTTAGGAATTAGCTACTAAGCTCATAACCTTGCACCAATTTAACCATGTAATCTTCAACTCATATAAGTGGATATGAACATGAAAAATTTTAGATTTGATGGAGGAATAGGTTGCAGAATTTTTTTGGCTTTCTTCTATACATTTTTGTCTACTTTCAAGTGCCTAAAATACAACCTTAATGTATGCCTCACCTAGCCATTTTTCTTACACCTTTTAATAAAGTTTTCAAAAGTAATTTAGGCTCCAAAGGTGCCACGAAAGTCCCAAAATTTCCAGTTATACACATAGAACATAAGCTTGGGAAGAACTAGTATTCTAGGTCACCAAAATAACCTCTACTAACTTCTAAAATTACATGAACATACAAACCCCTAATTTTCCCAACCTTTGCAATCGTATGCATGTTTTCATTCATACATATATTAGAGGAAGTAAAGAAAGTTCCCTACCTCACTATTTAGCCAAATTCTTTAAGAATTTCAAGGAGGGAGTAAGGTTGCTTCTAAGCTCTCTAACTTGGCCATTTACACGGCTTTCTTCAATTTTCTTCTTCTTTGATTTAATTCTCCAAACATTCTTAAAGAACACCATTTCTATTTAATTTCTCCTAACTCATGCCTAAAATTAATTTGAAATAAAATAGAAATAACTTACCACTTTCAAGTTAAATTCCTCTTCCTTGGTAGACTTCCTCTTCTTCCTCTTCTTCTCCTTTCTCTTCTCTCTTTTCTTTTTTTTCTTCATTTTCTTCTCTTTTCTTTCTTACTTCTCTTCTTTCCCCTTTATTTTCCTCTTCAATTTCTCCTTTATTCCCTTGCTTGGCCGAATGCTTTATGGTTTAAATTAAGTTGGCCGAAGGGCCTTTAAAGGCTACCCAGGTATGCTTTGCTCTTCCTCCTTAAATTTTGATTTTATTTTGACCCTATTGTCCAATAGAAATCCTTCACTTGGTCTTTATTTAATTTCCCATTTACACATAGGCCTCTTTTAATTTAATAAGTGAGGCCCACTAATTTAATTCATTTGACAAATAATATACCAACAAAACACTTCTAGAAAGACTATAAGAATTCCATTCGGCCAAGGCTTCATTCTCAAACCGACTTACCCTTCTTCTTTCTCCTTTGGTCAGCCAAGTAATGTCCATGTCATCACCTTCTTCTCCCTTATTGGTCCGTGTAAGTGGTAGTCAAAATTACACACTTTGACTAGATCAAAATTAAGGCAATTTCTTCCACCTAGCCAAAATTTCACACTTTTCTTCCACTAAATAACATTTGGACTTTTCTCCACATTCTTGGCCGACCATTCCTATGGGATTTTGTCTTCCTCCACCATAATTTAAATCACCATTTTGCCCCTAAAAATATAAAAAAATTCACTTGACAATTTTAATGAAGTTCCAAACACTTAACGTTTTCTAACACTTAGAATTTCTTTTCTAACACTTAGAATTTCTTTTCTAACTACTTAAACTAATTTAGAAATTTGGGGATTTTAAATTACTAACCTTAAACTAATATTAACTTAATCTCTTTGAGTTTCTAAACAAATCCTTACTTCCACCTTCCTTAAACAAAGTTGAATTCTAGAACCACTCCCTAACCTTAGAACACAAAATCATTTCCAAGGCCTTTCAAAGTTCGTAGGTTACATTCATTCAAAATTCTAGGGTATTACAGGGTGTTTTTCTGCCATATCTTTTTCTCTTTGTCTCTAAAGATTATACACATATGTGTATACCTCTATGTGTGTGTAATGTTTGATTAAAAGAAGATAACTGAGAGTAGCGAAAGAGAAATGAGGTTCAGTAAGTATATCAAACTCCAACTAGAATTCAATTAACTTTATGATTCTTCAATTGGATTAGTAGTGAACAAAATGGTGTGATTATTTTGGTTTTAGGACATTTTGTTTGAGTGTGTGGTGTTTTTGAGTTTTACCGAGGCTTTTCGTGTCACGCTCCTGATTCCATGACCCAAGTACGTGAATAAAATAGTATATAATACTCCATTTAATAATTTTTTCTATCACACATCAAAGCCCCACACACATACTATGGAGCAATGAATATAAAAATAAATAACTTTAAACTTTAAATTTAAATAAATGCCCTAGTCAAAACTAATTAGGTAACAAAACTCCAAAACTAAGCCCAAACAATATAATATCCCAGAATTTTGTAATGAATGTGAACTATATGTTTAAGCTAGTTTGGAGATACTTATGTGACAAAGTAGTATTTACCCTTAGGTGGAAGAAATTTAGCGAAATGGTTCCAAGTTGGCCGAATGGTGTAGGTGCATGGTTTACCAAGTTTGACCATGGAATGACTTACCTTGGACACTTTTGTTTTTGGTTTGGTGCATGTTGACCAGTCATCAACGGGAATGCAAGAAGTTCAGTTCCAATTTTAACTACTTTTGATGCTTAATTTTGATTAACATGCATATATGTTAGATACACCTCTAATGGACTTATTGACCAATCAAAGGAAAAGGAAGGGGAAACAAATTGGTTAAAGGCCAAGGCTTGGCCGGATGGAGTTGAGAGAGAAAAAATTATCTTTTGTTGTGTGCTAGGTTGGTTGGTCAACATGGTGGTACTATGCTATTAAATGGAGAAGACTTGTAACACATGTATATATAGATATATTGGGAAATTATATACCAAATAGAGAGTTAGCAGGCCAAGTCTTCCTTATAGGTATATGAATATCAATTTTACTAGTTAGTGGATGCCAAGTGGAAGAATAAGATTGAGCCATAGGAGCAAGTGCAACTAGGTAACCAATTTAGTTAGGAGCTTTGAGCCAATTCGGTTGGGAGAGTGAATGACCTAAGTAACTAAAGGTCTTCCATTGCCTTGGTTTGTCATGTAGCTCATGAGGAAGTCTTCTTAAATTTAATGTGATGGGACCCCCTAATTAATTTGGAAGACTAATTTGTCTTCTTTTATATATACATATATGTATTGCCATGATGAAAATCCAAATGGAAGGCCAAGATGTTGCCACCTCATGACCTTGGAGGGGAAGAAGCCCATTTGGTCGAGTGGTAGGAGAGAATTCAGCAAAATGAAGAATTTAGGCTATATGAAGAGGACCATTCAACCATAGGAGGGAAAGAGAAGAAGAAGAAGAAGAAGAAAAAAAGAGGAATAAGAGATTCAAAGAAGAGGAAGTTGATGAAGTGGAAAAAGAAACGAAGTGATCTTGGTAGATTAAGCTCAAAGTTTGAAAGAAGGAGCTTGAAATCCCTGAAGTGAAGATCCAAGCCAAAGATTGAGGTAGGGAAACCTTTTACTTCTTCTAACATATGTATATATGATTTGGTGTGAATTAAAGTAGGAACTCTCCTTCTTTTCTTTCTCTACTTATATGAAAAACATATTCATGTTAGTTGTGGTGGGAGAGAGTTATAGTTAGTAAGGGAATGCCCTTACGTTATTCTTTCATCACTTGGATGTAAAAGTGGATGAAGCGTGTGATTGTGAAAGAAATAGTAAATGGAAAAAACCAAAATGGGGTACTCATCTTGGTGAGGTTCGGTTGTTGAAGGTAGTTTAGGGATGGTAGACACCTAGGTTATGAGATATGCTTACATCATGAACATAAACTCTAGGTTTGAGGGTTTCATGGGTATTGGGAGTACCGTCCGGATGGAGGCTTGGAGCGTCCGGACAGTCAAGGGGAACGTTGTGACCATAGCTCTCGGCCGTCCGGACGGTGCCATGAAGCGTCCGGATGGTCAAGCCATTTCCGGAACCCTCATTCTCGGCCGTCCAGATGGTGACAGGGAGTGTCCGGATGGTGCTGGGAAGTTTTCGCAAGTTGCTTCCTTAGTTTGATTTGGTTTGTTTTGTTTCATTCCATAGTAGGACACTTTGATACAAGTGAAATAATTGTTAACCTTGCATGATGTCATGTCCATTCACATTACTTACGAAATATCATAATAATGGTAAATTGTGACTTTGCATGCTTGATTGGTATCAGACACCTTCTGTAAGCGAACAGTCATAATGGACACGAAATGAAATGATGTGTTTGAAATTTTGGCCAGGGTTATAGGGTACGGAAAAAAGGAAAGGTCTTGAGATACCCTCGGGTTGAGAGTCCCGGAACTTGCGCAGGGTTTGGTTTTTATGCCGGTGGGTTAGTAGCCCACAAAATGATTATTGTATGATGGCATATCTTCGCCTTGGACTGAAACCCTAAAGCACGATTAGTATGTACCCATGTTTCTTACGGCGTATTGTCGCCCTGGGTTGCGATCCTAAAGCACAATTAGACGCATCCCCAAAATCCCCGATGAATCATATGAACGAACGATATATAAAACGTATACGATTGAATGAGCACATATGACACTTAATGCCTTTCCTATGCTTCTTAATTATTGTCATGCATTGTTGTTATCTTTACGTTGTTGTCCCTCAGCATTGCCATATATATATATATGTGTTATTGGAAAGCTTCGTGGGCATGCGTGGTTTAGTGCTTACGTCCCTACAGATGCCAATGCCGGACCCACCCAGGAGAATTAGCTGAGACCAGAGGCAAGGATAAGATATGCATCGGGCATGACTCCAGTCTTAAGAAATTTTGGGGTGTTGTAAATGAAATATGTGGAAAGGAAGAAGTGTAAAGATAGTTGTTAATTAGTATTGACTTTGGAAATGTAATGGCCTTAAGGCCCACTGCTGTACTATTACATTACTTATCAAAGAAGATTATACCATTTGAATACCCATTATATAGTTGTGTCTTGCTCTCTCGCTTATGGTTAGTTCATGGTATTATTAGGTTCACATTAATGTATTTGGTGGGTCCCATTGCATGACCGTTGTGTATGCTCTGATCTTATGACCAGGTTATCCATGTTGTGTATGTTTATCACTCATACCTTGGGTCCTCGGATCCGGGGCATGACATAAAAAGGTTATTTAGTAACTGAGTGCTGGAAATTATTCAAGTAGATAGCAGACCATGTAGGTTGGTTTTTACTCAATTTTGACCAAATAAAGTGGCTCAATTTTGACCATATAATATATATATATAAGTAATTGGAGGGTGATTTGAAAGCCTTTTGGCCAGCCAAAGAGAGGGTGAGTCGGTTTAGCAAGCCTTGGCCAAATGAGGTGTGTGTGTGTGTGTGGTTTTTGTCTTCTCCTTGGTCAAAGCCATTAAATTGAGTGGGCCCATGATTTAATTAATGAACTTACACATATGCATATATATATACATGGTGAGAATTAATGGTGCCATGTCAAAGCCTTGGATAAGGCCATGTGACGAACTTAAGTAGAGAAATAATTGCTTGGACAAAACTTCACCAAGTAGTTCAACCAAGTGTGGTAGATTAATTATATCATTCGGCCATAAGGGAAAAATGAGAAGAAAAGTTTTGAACTAGAAGAGAAAACTGAGGGAAGAACAAGGGAAAAGAAAAAGGAAGAAAGAAATAAGAGAAAGAGAGGAAAGAAGGAAGAAGAAGGAAAGAAAAAAGAAGAAAAAGAAGAAAAAAAAGAAGAATAAGATGGAAACTATAAAGAAAGAGGAACTTATTTCTTGGCGTTGGTAAGTCTTTTATCCCTTGAATTTAATTGTAGAATTTTTGTTTTGAATTGGGTGAAATTCTTAAAAATGAACAAAAAAAGATATGATTCTTCTTAAGGCTTATTGGTGAATTAAATCAAGGAAGAAGAGATTGGAAGGAAAGACCTGAATTCTTTAAGTTGGAAACCTAGAATCAACTTCATCATTTCCTTGATTTTCTTGGAGCTCACGACCAAAATTAAGATAGTGAATCTTTTACTTCCTCTACTATATATATATGTGAGTTGGTGTGAACTAGAAATAGTAGGAAACATGTTCATGTTAGTTGGTTTAAAAGTTCAAATTAGGAGAGAGGTTCTTTAACTTCCTTAAAAATTTGTTTGAGTGTAACAAATATGAAATTGGAAAAGTTGGAAAAATGAGAAGAAAAAAAAAAGAAGGGGTACTTGCCATGGTTATGTTAATTAGTGGAAAACTAAACTTGATAGAGGCGGTTTTGGTGATGCAAAAAACCTTGGTCTTGAGGTCCTTCAGTTGTGGACTTAAACTCTAAATCGAATAACGTTCGTAAGTTGCTGGGCTCGACCGTCCGGAAGGTGGCGCAGAGGGTCTAGATGGTGGCTTGGAAGGTCCAAACGGTCATGAAAAGTTTTGAATGGTTGGTCTCCACCGTCCAGACGGTGTACCCAAGGGTCTGGACTGTGCCTTTGACTCTTCTTCACGTTTTATTTTCGATCTTTTCCTCACTTCGGGTTGCTTCTCCACTTTGTTTATTCCTTATTTTTCTCTATTCTCTTCATCATCTAATAGAGAACCTTCATCACCATCACTATGTTTAGTGAGCATGCACTTACCTCTTCAAGCGAAATAAATTGTTACTTTTTAGAGCACTTTGAAAGGGCCAACTTGAATGATGTCATGTTTACTCGAACCATTGAAGGGAAATTGTAATATTGTATTGATGTTGTTTGTGAGCTTATGTGGTCGGCATATGATATTCCTGTAATCTAATAGACATAATGGAAAATAAATAAAATAATGTGATTGATTGTTTGGCCGCGGTTGTGAGGTACGGAAAAGAAGAAGGGTCTTGAGATACTCTCAGGTTGAGAGTCCCGGAACCCGCGCAGGATTTGGTTTTTGTGCTGGTGGGTTAGTAGCCCACAACATGATTAGTGTATGATGGCGTTTCGTCGCCTTAGACTGTGATCCTAAATAACAATTAGTATGTATCAATACTCATTACGGCATATTGTCGCCCTAGGCTGAGATCCTAAAGCACGATTAGATGTGTCCCTAAATCCCCGATGATTGTGTGAAAGTAATGGAAAATGGACGTGTTGGCAATATAGCCAGTGAAACACAAAATAATGAAATATTGATGATTGTTGAATGTGAAAGTTGAAAAGTGTATGATGTTAATTCTTTGTGGGTTTGAGCTTTTATTTTTTTTTTTCATATTGGCTATTCTCCATATACTTTAAATGTTCATTGCATCGCATCATATATATATTATTGTGTAGTATCGTGAGCACACGCCGTCCGTGCTCACGTCCCTACAGATATCATTGCAGAACCCACGCAGGAGTTCTAGATGAAAACTAAGGCAAGGATAGGAGACATACATGGCATCATTTCAGTCTCGACTAGTTTTTTTAATTTTGGTAATGTAATTTTGGAAAGGAAAAAAGTGTAAAGAAGTACTGATTCATTTTGATTTTGGAAATGTAATGGCTTTAAGGCCTAGTGATGTAATCTTAAAGATACTGGTAGTTATTTTATGTATTTTGATCCAAACTTTAACCTCTTCATTTATTGGTGTCACGCCCCGAGCCCGGGGACCTGGGGGTTGAGTGAATATCACATAAGACATGATAAACCGGGTTAACAATATCAGAGCAACACTGCGGTCATGTAACGAACCCACAAAACCTCCCCTACTATATAAGGGCCTAAATGGTTTAAACCTGGACCTGTCATATATAAACCTATGCATAACATTCAATCTCCCAATTTAACATCCACCGAACCATACATTCTCACCAATCTAGCTAGCATAAGCAAAGATCAATAAACTTAAAGTGAAGCTAAAGGCATAAGTTCTATAAACGAGCTTTAAGGCCATTACATTTCCAAAAGCCAAAAATAGTATACATCACTCAACCAAAACCAATATACATCACTCGGCTGTGAGCCATTTCCAATCTATAACCAATATATATATACTTTACGTGACTTTCTATTTTTTCCTTTAAGTATACATTCATCAGAATACAAAAATGGCTACATTCGGCACCCCTTGTAAAATCATCTAGTTGGACTCAAGGCTCATCTGGTCTCCCCTGTGTGGGTCCTGCAATGGTATCTGTAAGGGCATGACCACTAAATGCGTGTGCTCACGTCACTTCACAATAATATGTATATGATGTATGCATAAAGTTCACAAACAGATGATGTACAAGTAAAGGAATGGACATTTTAAATATGGTGAAAGTAAATAATATAACCCATGGATAATATAGCAAGTTCTAAATCTCAATATCATGCAAGAATTTAAGGTTTTCACTTTATGCACTTTCCATCTTTTCACACACAAACACCGGGGTGGGTACAACTCAAGCGTACTTTAGGATCTCAACCTAGGGCGATGCTATGCCAAATGAATCACGGTTGTATCACTGAATCGTTCTTTAGTATCATGGTCTAGGGCTACGATACGCCACAATATGTGAATCATTTCGTAGGTACTAACCTACTAGTATGAACACCAACCCTGCGCAGGTTTCAGTTCTTTCAACCCGAGGGTATCTCAAGACCCTTCCTATTTTTCCGTACCTTACTATCCCCATTCAAAATCAATCAATTTTATCTTTTTAGAACACTTGAGTTTATCATTTGTTACGTCATTCAACCATCATCACAAACTATACATCAAGGTACAACCTTAACTTAAAAATAGCAAATGGATTTCAAATGCAATGCCATTTGAACCACATCAATTTAAACTCAAATACACCACTTTAAACAAGAAAAATTTTAGTTTTTGCTAAAGGAAAACTTGTAGTATTTTTCTCCATTATTGCATTTAATGGTTCATTTTAAGCTACAAAAAATTAGTGATTTTGCAAGAATGATCAAGGCACTTTCCATGCACATTTAGACAAAGTCTCTAGGCTTAAATGAAAGTTCAATATACCCATGGTTACCAAAATTCCCAGATTTTGATTTGAGATTAAGTTGAGTAAGTCAGTGAATTCTCAAGTCACCATCACCAATTTCAACACCTCTAGGTTACTAATTCCACCTCCACCAAGTCTAGGTCATCAAATAACCACCACATGAATCTAGGTTATTAACATCTCTCAAACCATCCTAGGTTACCCACTAATTCATTTCTAAATTCTCAATACATCATAACATAAAAATTGTTTCAAGAAGAATCATATACAATCAAATACGTATTAAGGAAGTGATATGTCTCCTTACCTCTTCTTCTTTGGCCGAAATTTAGAGAGCTTCAAGAAAAAAATGGAAATCAACCCCTTTTGACTCCAAATTGAAGTTATGAGATTCTTTTTTAAACCCCCTTATTCTTCTCTTTAATTCTATCAATACCAAAATTTCAAAGAGCTCTCCTTCTTCTCTTCTTCTTCCTTTTTTTTTTTCTTTTTCTTTTCTCTTCTTCCTTGGCATGAGGTTCTTTCTTTTCTCCAAGCTCTCAAATGTTGTTTGATAGGTCTTTGAATAATGGACAACAAGACCACTCGGTTAAGGCTTTTATTGTTTCCTTGGCCAACACTTATACACACCCTCAAGTAAGTCACGTGCAAGATTTGGCTTCCATTTACCTCATTGGCCATTTAGTTTCATTTCAACCAAAGTCCTTAAGTTTCCTAACCAAATTAATTAGCCAAACTAAATGAATTTCCCAAGAGCCAATCACAAGCTTCCACATGGCAATTCTTTAACTATTAATATATATATATATCTCCTCAATATGGCCGGCTAAGCTCCTTCCACCACAATTCATCCCTTATATATATATATATAGAAGGCACAAAGTCTTGCAAATTTAATGGTCTAGGTCCCACCACATTCAATGCCAATTCCAACTCCACAAGAAGCCAAATTAAGAAGAAAATAATTATTTTGGTCTTCTAATTCCTCTTGGCCGAGACTTCATCCTCTGATACCCCTCACCCTTGAGATGAATGGAATGGAGGGTTTTCATATGGAATATTATGAGTTGATAATGAATGAGAATGAACCAAGGTGGCATGGATTGGTGTTGGTTAGTTTGCATGTGTTAATTGTCTTAACATGCATGCTTTATTTCTATAAGTGCATGGTA
>JAVXUM010012005.1:0-10117 GCA_035590655.1 Pouteria glomerata | reverse complement strand
AATGATTTTTCATAAAATAACCACTTCACCAAGTGTTATTTGATTAATACTTTTTTTTTTAATTTCAAAGCTTACGTCAAATTCAAAATATATTTTTTATATTTTTTTTAATTGTAGACCCATTTTGTAGAAGTAACTTACGTTAAAAAACTATTACTTTTAACTGTATTGAAATAATTTTGAAAGATTTTATAAAAGTAAATCATATTAAAAATATTATTAATCATTCGTTCAATTTTAGATCAATTCTAAATTTGTTTGATTATACTTAAAAATTATGTGTTTAAAATATGTAAATAATATTAATAAAATAAATCAACATTTTTTTCTCTCCAAAATAATATACATTTGTGGAAAATTTTGTGAATTAAATTAGTTCTTTTATAAAGGCAAAATTTTATCTATTATTTAAGTTTCAAGATTTATTATTACTGTTGTTGTTTTTTAAACTTTTAAATTACCAGTTATTTTCAAATTTCAAATATAATCATGTGACATTTGAAAGAATGAGAAAAAAAAAAAAGAAGAGATATTTAATTCAAAAATCATGAAAATTTATATTTATACCATCCTAAAGGAAATACTGGCAAGGGATATTGGTGAAATTAAAAAATTAATGAAATTTCAACTTTGGTGAAACTTTTTAGTATCTTAAAATACCCTTTAACTTTCCATTAAATTTAAATGTTAAATCAAATAACATTTAAAAATTATTCTTGATTAAGTCATTTCATAAATTTTTAATTTTTAACTATTACATTATTTTATTTGTATACCCTTAATTAGGTTGTACATACGAATTTTTTATAATTTTCATTTTATTTAGAATAAAACATTTGACAAAAATCATACATATTGTATTTGTACACTTCTAGTATACAATTAACAGCAAAATAAATTATGCCTACGATTTGAAAGTATGAGAAAACAAAAGTGCACGGTTTTAATATATATATATATATATATAGATTTTAGCTAGTGATTATTTAGAATAGGAGTGAACATTTTCCGTCTACTTCGCTGGAGCATGTCTTATTTTTTTTTTGAGTTTCTGACTGATATGTCAGCCTGACTAGGAGTGAACATTTTACGCCCGGTCCAGTACTCAAGCCCCTTTTTTTTTTTTTTTTTTTTTTTTTTTTTTTTTTTTTTTTTTTTTTTTTTTTTTTTTTTTTTTATTTTTGTTTTTTTTTTTTTTTTTTTTTTTTTTTTTTTTTTGAGTTTGTGATAGAGTTTGCTAGTTTGTGATTTAACAAAAATTACAAGTGTGCACAGTTATTATATATAATTAAGGAAAAAAATAAAATGATTTGAAAATTAATATAAGAAAAAAATAGCACAATTTTAATATATATATATATATGGATTTTAGCTGGTGACGATTTGGACTATGAGTGAATATTTTATATATATTCCATCTGCTCAAGCTCCCCTAATTTGTTTTGAGTTTGTTTTTTAGTTTGCTAATTTGTAATTTAACAAAAAGTATACATATTTTGTGTACAAATGAATTATACGTGGGATTTGAAAATATGAGAAAAAAAAAATTGAATTACTTGAATATATAAAAATTTTAGCTAGTGATAATTTAGATTAGCAATGAATCTCTCGTATCTATCCCACTTGGGAATGTTTGGCATACTATTATTTGTTGAAAAATTATGAAACTTAAATTTCTAAAAGTTTATCTCACTATACATATTACGAGTTCACAATTTATCTTATTTTATCTCACTTTTTACCATACCAAACACTCCCTTAAGGTCACCATAAGTTTTTTTGAGCTTTTGATTGTGTATGTCAGTTTGATTTACCTTGAAATATTAAAAAAGACACTTTTTTTTTTATTTTTTAATGTATTTAAATATTATTTTACTTGTATTATTTTTCAAATAGTTTAATTTTTACATAAAAAATATTCATTTTAGTGATAAAATACTTAATTTTATAATTATGTAAATATTCTTTTTCTCTAAAAATATAATTATTTTTAAAAAAATTATATTTTATAAATTATTTCTATCTAAAATATAATTTAAATTTTTCTTAGAAAAATAAATGATTACTGAACAAGACCTGAAAATTAGAAACTTAAACCCAATAAATAATAAAATTATTGGTCGCTCGGGGTTAACTCAACTCACTCCGTCCGTTGGAAACTTTTTTTAATAATAGAAAAGAAAATTAGAACAAAACTTGAATTTGTCGATGGAAAAGGGAATTAGAATATATTAAATTTATTTTACTTTTTTATATGAAAAATATAAATATTTATCAAATATAATTTTTATTTAATAAATTATAAAAAGTATTTATTATAAACTTTTTTTTTATAAATCTAATTTCCAAACACCTTAATTCTTACAATAAATTGAGACATTTGCATTAAAAATATTTATTTTAGTTTTCAAATTAGCTTGACCACAAATCCATGGGTAGGATAACTGACCACATTGCTGGCCGAAACCATAATAATGAAGAATAATTTAATAAATTTTTATTTTAAAATGATAAATCGAAGTTTTAAATATATTATTTTGATAAGTTTTCTTAATAATACTTTTTAGTTTCATAGTATTACTCTATGTATTAATATGCAATAGTCAAATAATTAAAATAAAATAAATACCTATTTTGAGCATTCACCATATATATCCTTATTTAATTATATATTAATTAACTTCCATGGTTGATTTTTAATTATTATTTTTATTGTGTAACACGTGTGCAAATTTATGTTACAATTATCTATTTTGTTTAAAGAAATTTAATTTTTTTAAATTTATCATAAATTTTATTACGTTATGACAATTATTTTTAATAATTTTATTATAAAAATATACTTTAACTTTGCTTCGAGATATATCGTTAATGCTAACTAAGAATTAAGTTGTTCATAGTGCCAATTTTGGTTAAAAAAATAATAATAAATTTTAAATTACTAAATATTTGGTATGTTTTTTTAAAAAAAAATGTAATACGTTGGTAATAATTAAAAAAAGTTGGTTAAGTATTTTGTGGAGGAAGTAAAATGTTAATAAAAATTAATATTTTTTATATTTTTTGAATAAACCAAATAGTCTCATTATCCGTTTTCAATTACTTTTATGCAAATACACGTTGAATAAAGCTAGTTTAGAGATCGTTTACTGTAGCAGAGTAGAAAAGTGAAAAAAAGTGAGATCCGCTGTAATAATTATTTACTGTAACAGAGTAGAAAAGTGAGAAAAATTATGAGTTTGCCAAACACTCAAATTACTGTAAAAGTGTCAACTTTTGATATTGTTTTTAGTGTTTCTTGAGCCTCCGAACGAGCTCTATACTAACTCCATCATTTGGCATTACAAAAAAATTTCAAAAAAATACAATTTTACACTATAACACATGAAATTTTATTTGTTACTTGACTATTTGACAGAACTTTATAAAAATTAAAAAAAGTTAAAGTAGATTAAAAAAATTAATTTTATATTTAATAGAATAAATTAGAAAAAATTGATAACAATAAAAACTTTTTAATTTTTGTTTTGAGCCAAACTGTTACTTAGGAGGTGTTTGTTTTGCTGAAAAGTTTTGAAAATTTCTAAAAATCTCTAAAAGTTATTCACTTTTTATCTCACTGCACGAATTACGAACCCATAAATTATCTCATTTTATCTCACTTTTTATCTTACTAAACACTCCTTTAAAATTGTTGGACCTGCGACTACTATAATATATATATATGCGTGTGTATGTATATATACGTGTCAATTGTTTTTAAAGACGTGAGATCTAGGACTAAATTAATGCCTTCTTACGGAGATATCCTTTCTTCTGGTACGAGGAAACCCGCAGTCGCTACCTGAGGATGCGCACTGAGTGAAGCTCGCCCCATGGCCCTAACCGGTAAAGAATCATGTAGGGTAAACCAGCCTAGGCAAGCCCTAACTGATCGGTTCGGCCGAGAAGGCTGTTAGGAGCCTGCCACATAACGGAGAGCTGGTTTCCGAAAGATGATTCGAATTTCGAACCACTAAGTAAGCCAAAATCTCCAACCGTTCCCGAACCTCACTCGACAACTCTCGGAGGGGTGGAGGATATCCTTTCTTGTATCTACTAGGCGCAGGGTTAGGCTTAAACCATTAGAAGTGATAATTAGGATGGTGGCATGGCACGAGGATATTAGATTTTAGAAGTGCATGATTGAGATGTTCTGTTCACAGATGCGATTGATTACTCCATGTGAATGAAATCTTATCCATATTAGCGTACAAGGACTTGTTTATTCTTCTGACTAGGCATAAATAATTGTACGGACTTCTCTCTCTTCTAATCTCACCTTTAACCTTCCAAAATTGCAATGCACTTGGACAACGGTAGTCACCAAAGTAGTATCTAAAAAATTCCGTTGCAAGCACAAAAGTAAAGTTAACTATGTCCACGATGGTTTAAATTGATCACTAACTCATCTCCATGATGGATCTAGTCAAGTAGACACATCAAGGCTCCATTGGAAATTCTAACAAAACTTTAAAAGAAATTAAAAAAAGTTTAAAAAAAATTAAAAATTTTTTATTCTTTTTAATTAAATTTTATCACGTATTACTTTTACATTTATTTTTATTTTTTTTTTCTTTTGAATTTTCTTGAAACTCTAAATGCCCCTTAAGTATAAATTATTTTTACAATTAGTTAAAATAATATCAATGAATCACAATAAGAGTTAAGAATGTATTTTCTTTCTAAGAAACCTTAAAAAGAGGATTTTTTTATATAAAGGAGGCAAAGACCTATGCAGTACAAAACTTTGAAAAGAGCAAGCTTTTAAAATTTTCAAGCGGAGTAGCATCCAAAGGGCTATAAACCTAAATAAATTTCGAGAGACCTTAAAATACATAACTACTAGAGTTTCTAATAAACTTTTGGAGAATATAACGAGTTCTGCACTGAAATTTTTTATCAACTCTTGAAATGTACAACTAATGGATTTTCTAATGAGGTTTCTTGCGAATCTAACGTGCTTATGCAGCGAGGTTTATTTACTAACAAATCAATTTCAAATCCGTTGAATTTTTTATTTCATTTTATTTCTTTTCTTTTAGCTCTAAATCTACTAAATTCAGTATCTAATGACACGTATTTTCAAAAGTAGTATTTTATTCATAATGCATTGGAATGTGGCCTAATATGCTATTTGGTATAATTAATTTAATGTGTATATTGACTCAGTTGCTCAATTCTTGAGTTAGATTCCTGAGTTAGGTGCGTTCAAATTAGAGTATACACTTGGTTTCGGAAAGTGGGGTAGCCCATGCGCATGGCTTATTCCTCTCGTGTGCTCAACTTGTCGCATCTTTAACCTGCTGGTCACTTTTTGATTTTCAGCTGAGAGTTTTTTTCTTCATTATTTCCCATGTCTTGGCTCCTAGCTTATGAGTGTAGCTCCACGACCATGGTCATAACTCTCATTTGCTTTTCTTTTCCTTCATCTAGAAGGAGTTTCATTATTAGATTTATATATCCATGTGTATGTATAGGTGTGTTCGGGTATAGGGAGAGAACCAAAGAGTTGTCAGAGTTAGTAAGATATATTTTCTCCTTAAATTATACTTCCCTATCCTTTCCAACATTCAATTGAAATTATATTGAGTATGTTTTGAGTATCGAATTGGTGATGAGGAGTGTGCATTGATCGTTGAGAATTTCTAACAATCTCAAACACTTTTTGAATCGATTTCTTGTTTTTTCAAGTGAACTGAGGTCAGGGTGTGCATTTGTATTTGTTACTTATTTACATGTTCTAAGCATGCTTGTGATATTATATACCACCAAAAGCTTCTAGAAATCTTTTCCCTGATGACAACTCCAAACTTTTCGCCTTATCATACTTGGGATACCTTCCATTTCGGGATTGACCATTTGGGAATTGACAAGCAATTTCAAACTTTATATCGCAATTTTAGGTCCTGCAAAGGAACCAACATCGACACATTTGTATCGAGCTTATATAGACTACCTTCAAAAATATGGAAACAACTTCTTACCATAAATTTTTAACTATCAATTTCAAGTATAAGATCAAACATAGAAAAATTATTCAAATTTTCAACAAGTATACATGCACATTATAAAACACGCGCACAATTAGAAGACCATTATCCCAATTAACCAATTCGTCCTAGTTTTCTTTATATCACATGAGTAATTAATTCTATTAGCTAAGTGATTTTATCGACATGCAACAAATATATCTTGTTTATGTCAAGCAAAATCAAACAAATTTTATTACAAATTGGAGAACTAAAATTACAAGAACAAAATAAACTCTCAAATTCTCTCTCCTCTCTACTCTGTCTATTTTTTCTCACACCTACATATACTGCACCTTTCTTGATCCCTCCATTGACAATAAATGGATGAAGAAATAGACAATGCACCATTTGGTGCATTTAATGTCCAATTCAGCTAAAGGTGAGCAACGTCAACGTCGGTGTTGTAATTCGGCACCAATGCTGACTTTGGCTCCTCTGATCTTTTTATTCTCAATTCTTCCATTTTGGGTGGACTACTCAGTGATCACTCCTTCCACCCAATGTGGATGACTTCAATGTAATCTTGCCCTATTCCCTGGCAACCATACCATCTCCTAATATAATCTACAAAGTTATACCTCTTCATTATCGTCTAACACTCCAGCATTTTTAATGCTTCTTGTGTTATAGGCAGCATCATCGTCTTCTCACCATTGTCAACAAGCGACTACATTCTGCATCGAATGCCTGCACCCTCCACCAGGATAACTCTTATATTTTCAACCAAAATGCTCTTGAAACCCCAACTCAATATGCTCTGTTCTGGATCCCCGTAACCTAGGATGCCACACACCCCCTATTCAAGTGTTATATGATCTATATCTCCAATCCCTACACACATTCAAGAAAGATTTGGTCATACATTCCTTCAAAAGCAAAAGAGACTATCTAGCTTTTTCCAAGCCAATTCTACAGTAATCCTATCTCTTCCATCTAAGCTTTATGTGAACATATCTAGCAATCATTACACATAACTATCCTGCCTAGATTTTGCACACCGTTTAACTACGTTCTGACGTTCTTGTACTACTAACTTTGGCCCTTTAGGTACAATTTCATGCCTATTTGTGTACGTCTATATAATACCGCATCCTCTGCTCATTTCACTTTATTGTACTACTGAACTTTTGTCTAATAGCAAGCTTGAAGTACCAACAGTCCCTTCTAGTCAATATAGTACTAACCTAAATCTACGTCATAACAATGTCATCGTTGGAGTCTACCACCGTTGTTTCCCCAAGTTGAATTTTTTTTCCCTTTCGCCACTTTGTAATTTAGGCAGTCTCATTTTACATGTCCTTTCTTATTGCAATAATAACAAGTAAACTTATGTCGTTTTGTTAGCCTCAACTTGACTTTTCCTGTTAATTTTTCTGTTGTCTTTTCCTGTTCTCACTTCCGTGACTAGGGTCTGCTCTACATTCTCACTATTGTTATTTTTTCTCTTTGTCTCTTCAGTGAACAACGCATCTTTTACCGTTGACATGGTAACTATTTCATTTGGTGCTAAGTTGGCGAGAAAGATCACCAATGTCTCCTAATTGTCCAGCAAAGAATTAAGGAAAAGCAACGCTTAAGTCTCATTACCATATCTGATACTAACACTAGACAATTGATTAAGATAATTCTAAAATACGCTTGTGTATTCCGTCATTGAAATTCCAAACTTGAGTTTCAAATCCACCAACATCCTCATTATAAGTGCCTTATTCCAAGTTGTTTGTGACCAGTACATCTCCTCCAAGTTTACCTATAGTGCATAAGTGCTCGTCTCTTAGGCCACATGGTGGAAGACTCGGGTCTGATGCACTACCTGATTGTCTTTCTATTCATTTTCTTCCAATCTTCCTCCTTTGTATCTATCGATTATGCTCCAAAGGGTCATACAATTCTCTATAAAAGATAATATCCTCCATATGAGATTTCAACAATGCATAATTATCACTTGTGAGCGTAATCATCGCACTTGCTGTGGTGAATTCCATTTTTATTTCTCACATCTAGAAGCAAAATTAGCAAAACTTGACCTCACATATAGATTTGAAATGTCAAAAAATCCTAAAATAAACTCTCTTAGAACTTCAAAAAAATGAGTCAACCCTCGGTCAATGTGGTCAAAATTTTTTAGTCAAACTTGATGACATGGCAACTTCTGGTTGGTTAGAAATGGTAGATGACAACAATCAACATGGCTTGACTTTGTTAAAGGCTTGGCCAGCTCGATGATCAACTTGGCTAACTCGGCTCCTTGAAATCCTGGTTGTCTTGGACTCTTAGGTGTACGCTCAAGAAAGAAAATAAATGACCACAATTATTCTGTCGCTTAGAATAGAACCTGAGACCTCACGGTTGATAAAACAACACACTGCCATTTTCACATAGGCTTTGTGAAGGGCAATTCAAAATTTATTTATATAATATTATACTGTAATTAATTTTCACCAATCTTTTTATCCGGTGACAGTCTACGTGTAATGTTTTTGGCGAATCTCTGGCGTGTCTCATAAGGGAATGTGGGGTCTCCTTTGTTGCTCTAGTTGGTGGGATTCGATTCGTATTGATGTTACAAACTCTTTGATACGGCCAAAGTTTAGATTCGATCAACTTTGTTCCTCGGAAGCAATTCAATCACTCTCTAGCGATGCTTCCATAGCCTTCCTCAAGATCCCCCATGCTCTAATACTAGTTGTTGAGTAAATTGAGCAAGTTTTATTACGAATTAGATAAGTAAAAATTACAAAAACAAAATTAACTCTCAAATTCTCTTTCCTGTTTACCCTCTTTATTTTTCCTCACGCCCACGCACACTACACTTTTCTCCATCCCTCTATTTATACACAAATGGATGAAGGAATAGACCTTGCACCATTTGGTGCATTTAATGTCTAATTCAGCTGAAAGTGAGCAACGTCAAAGTTGGTGTCGCAATTCGGCACCAGTGTTAACTTTGGTTCCTCTAATCCTTTCATTCTCGATTATTCCATCTTAGGTGGATTGCTTAGCAGCTTACACATTTCTAAGAAGAATTATTCTATCTTAAATTAAAGCACATCAAAAGATGAGTTAAGTAACCCGAATTAACGTTGAGCTTCCTTCTCCTCCATTCTCTTCTAGGAACTCTTACTCTCCTTACACTTACAGTTTGTCAAAGAATTGTGTTTATTAGAAGTAATGGAAGAAGAAATAATATCTATTGATTTGTGTTTTTCAATATGTAGAATGTGTATAAATATATAGACTTACGAATCATCTATACAGGGTAACATAATATACAGAATATGATATGATGATATAAAGAAATTAATTATATACTAAAGAATATTTTGACATTTTCCCGCCAACTTAAAGAGGTATAGGAGAAACTAACTTGAGTTTAAAACCAATTCATGAAACCATATAGGAGATAGTGCTTTAATAAGCAAATCAGCAGTTTGAGCAGCGGAAGTCACATGAATAAGTTGTATGGTACCCTGTACTACATATTGGCGCACAAAATAATAATCGATCTCAATATATTTGGTACAGTCATGAAAAACATCGTTGTGAGCAATCAGCAATTTGATGGCACTCTGATTGTTACAGTAAATAATAGTGGCAGTAGAATGGTAGACTTCCATGCTAAAAAGTAACTAACAAAGCCAGAGTAACTCTTGTGTAGTGTTAGTAAGAGCACAGTATTCTGCTTCAATGCTAGAGCGAGCAGCAACAGTTTATTTCTTACTGCGTTAAGAGATAAGAGTCTCCTAGAAAGAAGCAATAGCCGATAGTAGAGCACCAATAAGTAGGATCACTAGCCCAGTTAAAATTAATGTAAACCCGAAGAATAAGAGATGTTTGAGAAGAATAATGGAGCCCATAGAACAAGGTGCCTTTAGCATACTGCAAAATACAAAGAACTTGTCATGCCCCGAATCTGAGAACCCGAGAGTGAGTGTAAAACATACAAAAGATGAATAATCGGGTCACAATATCAGAGCAAACACAACGGTCACGCAGTTGGACCCACAATCTATTATATAAGTAACCATAACAAACTAATTACC